>JAIPRM010010291.1:0-13902 GCA_025469315.1 Stegophylla sp. TES_Ste_2020
TCAACATAATAACTATAAAATAATTAACCAATAAAATGTAATACTGGTATAGCAGTAATTTTGTAATCAAAAATGTGATGTCGGGGGTCAGTACTGCTATAGCAGTACTAAAAATATTACTGCTATAGCAGTAATGAAAAGTGACGTTTTAAGGGTGATGTTTTTGAAAAATAATTAAATCAACTGTCCATCAACGTGTTACTGAATTTGAACCGAAACCTATTTTAATATAAACATAACTATTCTATGATAAAAATATAATAAGAAATTCATAAAATAATTAGTATTTGGTAATGCGTTTGTGAGATGTAAATTTTGCGCAAAACAGCTTAAAGTAAAAACGAAAATTTTTTAGATTCTGTACGAAGTGAAGAAGCTAATGTTTTTACAATGATGTTTATTTTTTATTTTTTCTGTAATCACTTTTTCTTAAAGAAATACTTGTCCAAAAGTCTCGATCAGCAATTTTTTGAAACCGGATTTTCCTCTAGTTAGCACCTTAAAGAGGTTATATTTTTAATTTCTCAATTCTTCAATTTTTTTCTCTGTGGGGGAGGGAGGGGTAACTACCTAAAATTTGACGAAAAATACTCGGAAACCATCATTTTTTGATCCAAACTTTATGATAATTTAAATAATATAGTCAAACAATAATATGAGAAACATTTTGGCGCAAGAAAATCTTGAAAATATAAAAAAAAATTTGGAAATTTTCTAACTCTTTGTTCTTTTATTAATTTTTTTCTTCCTTTTCTTTATTAGATAAAAAAAGTAAAGTAAAATAAAGTAAAGACAAGAAATCCGGACATACTTCGTACCACAGATATTCTTCGCTCTTCAGGTCAGATGCTTTTGGCGAGTGTGTTGAAATTATCGATTGTTATTTTTCTTTGTATTATTAACTTCCTTCGCTCAGAATCATCTGATTGAAGAAATAATTTATCGTTTCTTTAAAATTCTACAAACTCACCAAGAGTATCTGACCCGAAGAGCGAAAAATATCCGTGGTGCCAAACAAATTCCACGGGGGTGTCAAGGATACATTGATACATTGATACTTTTTTACTTCCAGTTGAATTTTATTAACTTTTAAATGTAAAAGGTCTTATACATACACTGTACTATCCATTCTCTAAAGTACTTTATATAAAGTATTAAGTAGGTACTTATAAGGTCATAAATATTAATACAATAAGTCAACACACATTATAATATTATAATTAAATACTTATACGGGCAACAATTTAATTTTCAAATTATTTTACAAGGTTTAACATTGTGTAGTAATTGTTTAGTCATCGTTCACTTCGGCTCGACTGCATCTGGAAAATGATTATTTTTCGTAAAAATACAATCCACAACGAAATTATTTTTAGATTCTGAACGAAGTGAAGAAGCTAGTGTTTTTACAATGATGTTTATATATTTTTTTTATTTATTTTTTCTGTGTACAACTTTTCGTATAGAAATACTTATCCAAAAGTTTCGATCAGTAACTTTTTGAAACCGGATTTGCCTCTAGATTGTACTTTAGAGAGATCATTTTTTGAATTTCTCAATTCTTTATTATTTTTTTTTGGAAAAAACTACCCAAAATTTGACAAAAACGACTCGGAAACTATCATTTTTTGATCCGAACTCTATGAAAATTTAAACATAGATAGAAACATATAAGAAAGATTTTGGCACAAGAAAATTTTGAAAATGTGAAAAAAAATTTTGGTCATTTTTTTAATATTTTTTGTTTCATTTATTTTTTATATTATTAACTTCCTTTGTTCAGAATCGTTTTATTGAAGAAATGATTTATTGTTTCTTTAAAATTCAATACGCCCGTCAAGAGAATCCTATCCGTCGTGCGAAGAATGTCCGGCTTTTTTTTTTTAATTAATTTTTTTATTCCTTGCCTTTTTGGTACTATTCAGAACAAAATATGTTTACAATAATAGTATCTTGTATCTTTTGGTAAAAAAAGATACATGATACTTGCATAAAATGTATCATGATACATGATACTTGATACTTTAAAATTATGTATCATGGTACAATATACAAGATACAATTGTGTCTTTGATACTGCACAACTCTGATGACTATAAAATAAAGTATACCTATTTAGAATTATTAATTTGATTAGTATAATTTCGTAAATTACCTAATTTTAAGTAACACCCCGTCACCCCCCCCCCTTTAGTAATTTCTAGCTTTATACGCTTGACCTAAATTATTACTACTTTTTAGATTTGTATTGAAATAAACAATAATTATTTAATATTATCATTATTTATTTTAATAATGAAACCTGTAATGCAATTATTAATTTTATGTTAACTCCAAATAACGTAAATACACAATAAAATAGCATTATTCATATTATTTATATATTACAATTTACAATTTAAATTATGGTTTACATGTGTTTTCAATCAAATTTTACAGCTTAAATCAATAATTATAATAAAAAAAAAAGTAAAGTTAAGTTAAGGCAAGAAAGCCGAACATACATTTGCACCACGGTCCACGGATATTCTTCGCTCTTCAGGTCAGATACTCTTGATGGGTTCGTGGAATTTTAAAGAAACGATAAATCATTTCTTCAATAAGACGATTTTGAACGAAAGAAGTAAATTATATAAAGGTCAAAAATGGTCGTAATTTTCAACACACCAAGAATATCTGACCCGAAGAGCGAAGAATATCCGTGGTGCAAAGTATGTCCGGTTTCTTACCTTTACTTTACTTTACTTATTTTTTTTTTTTGTCTTATAAATAAAGAAAAAAAATTAATGAAAAAAAAATGTTAAAAAAATATCCAAAATTCTTTTTTCACATTTTTAAAATTTTCTTACGCCAAAATTTTTCTTATATTATTGTCTACCTATGTTTAAAAAAGTTTGGATCAAAAAATGATGGTTTCAGAGTAGTTTTTGTCAAATTTTGGGTAGTTTTTTCCAAAAAAAATTGAAGAATTGAGAAATTCAAAAATTGACCTCTCTAAAGCACCAACTAAAGACAAATCCGGTTTCAAAAAATTACTGATCGAAACTTTTGGACAAGTAAATCTATACGAAAAAATGTATACAGAAAAAAAAATAAAAAAAAAATAAACATCATTGTGAAAACAATACTAGTTTCTTCACTTCGTCCAGAATCTAAAATTAAACACATTTCACAATAATTCATTAATCGGTCCCAGGTTAGGATGTAGGTGATGAGAAATCTTGCTAACCCACTCCAAATAAAAAATTGAAATGTCTCATCTCAATTTTATTGGTTCCAACTTTAAATCAACCAGAATAATAACACTAGATAATGATAACTTGCAGAGTAAACAATAGTAACTTTAATATAAATACACCTGAATTAATCCGGAATCCAAAATATAAAATGTTTGCTCAAATTATAAATCCGAATTATTATAATTGTAATTCGAGTCACCGGGTCACCACTCAAAAATAATAAGTACTTACATGAATTTGTAAAGCATATTTTGCGATTAAAACACTAGTTTGTATTAAACTGTTTATAGAACATAATGTGTTATAATATTATATAATTAAAAGCTAATTTTATTGTTGTAATTGATTAATCGGTACCTAGTCAATTATTAAAATTTTAAAAATTCATTGGTTGGAGTTTAATTACCTATTTTTTAACCAAATCAATAAGCACTTAATAAATTATATATAATCAGAGACATCACTTGAATCGCGTAGGATATACATTTTTTAAAACCAAATAATTCAGTAATTTGGCCTGCTTTATAAATTATTTGGCTTGAATAATGGATAGTAGTTTGTACTTTAGGTAGTAAATCATTCAACAAAATGTATTCTAAAAAAGTGTGTATTTCGCAAATTAGAGTGTTCTTCGTACCTCGGGTGGGATACTCTTAACGAGTGTTGTATTTTAAAGAAACGATAAATCATTTCTTCAATTAAACGATTCTGTTTAATTTCTGTCTCAACCTCTCAACTATTACACAATATTCAATAATAATTATCAGTTTTGAAAAACTGCACTTAAACGTTGAACTAAAAATTATTTTGTTACATATAACATTTACGAAAAACGAAAATTGGTTTTTATGCATTCACATAGGTACACCTCATGAATACTCCATAAATAATTTCAAATTACAAAAGTAGAACGAAATTCTCGCTAATTTTATTCTAATAAAAGCCGGACATACTTTGCACGATGGGTGTTCTTCGCACGATGGGTGGGATTCTCTTGACGGGTGTATTTAATTTTAAAGAAACGATAAATAATTTCTTCAATAAAACGATTCTGAAGGGAACGAGGGAAGTTAATAATATAAAAAATAAATGAAAAAAATAAATGTTAGAAAAATTTTTTTTCACATTTTCAAAATTTTCTTGTGCCAAAATCTTTCTTATATGATTTTCTTTCTATGTTTAAATTTTCATGAAATTCGGATCAAAAAATGATAGTTTCCGAGTCGTTTTTGTCAAATTTTGGGTAGTTTTTTACAAAAAAAAAATTGAAGAATTGAGAAATTAAAAAAAAATGACCTCTTTAAAGTACATTCTAGAGGCAAATCCGGTTTCAAAAAGTTATTGATCGAAACTTTTGGACAAGTATTTCTATACGAAAAGTTATACACAGAAAAAAAAATGTATATATATATATATATATATATACATCATTGTAAAAACACTAGCTTCTTCACTTCGTTCAGAATCTAATACAATATAAACATCATAATGGAATAAAATAAATTAAAGCGGCTCTAAGTGTTATTGTAAATCAGTATTTATATACTATAACATAAAATTAGTTCTGACAATTATCGTAGCCCTTCTGGTCAGTCACGATTAAATAATGTGCAAAATATTTAGTCTACCGAGTAAGATCCGAATCTGGTTCCGTTGTATTCTGATACTGACGCGTTGACCACTGCATGACATTAACAACGCTAAATGCCAATGAAATATAGTAGGTACATATTTAATATAATAACGAAAAATATAGAATAAGATAATTAGAAAATTATTGATGCACATGGATTTTAATTTACACCATCATATTCAGAGTCGATAAATACATAAAATGGCGAAAAAACATTGCCTACCAACCTTTTAGGTGTTAAGTGGAAATAGGTATAAAATAATATTTTGTCCGTACTTTCTCCGATTTGTTTTTTTCAATCAAACTCTTGTAAAATGTTTAATTCTTTGTCCGTAAGAAATTTTATTGCACCAAAATATTCACAATGAAATTCTCTACCTAGATACCAAATTTCAAAAAAATCGGTGAACAATTTTCTTTTATGTAATATAATAATGTGTGTAATTTTAGATAAACCTAACGAATTTCGTCAAAATTCTAACTTCAAACGAGGATAAAGAAAAAAGTCGACTTACGATTTTCGAGATGTTTTTAGGTCAATTAGATATATATGTTAGTGAGATCATATTCAATTTTTAAATTTTGATATTAAGAATCAAAAATTGTATTACATAAAAATTAACAAAAAACAACAAATTTCTGAAATTTTCAAAATGCTGTACTTGACTCAAATTTGATCAAATCTTCTTGAAGTTTTTATAAAATGTTCTCGTGACCATTTTTAGTAGTTGGTGAAAGTTTTAAGTTTCCCTCTGCATTATTTTTAAAGTTACGTTAAAAGGCAATTTTACGGAAATGTCGTTACTTGCTTATTTTACTATTTTTCGACAGATTTTCCACGTTTTTGGAAAAAGTATTGAGAAATTTGAAAAATTAGCTCTTTAAAATACCATCTGGGCGTGATTCCGGATCTATAGTTACTAATCGAAACTCTTGGACAAGTACTTCTATACGAAAAAGTGTTTCCAGAAGGAGAGAAAAAATAAACATCATTGTAAAATCATAATTTTCTTCGCTAACGCTCAGAATCTTAAAATCAAAACATTCTTTACACACCATTTGTGTTCTTTGCTTCTCTGGTAGAATACTCTTGATGGGTGTGTTGAATATTAAAGAACAGATAAATAAGTTCTTCAATGGGTTAAGCCAACGTTTCCCAAACTGTGGTCCGCGGACCCCTAAAGGTTCGCACGTATCCTAAAGAGGGTAAATTTCAAATAAATCTAGTACCTATCAATAAAAACAAAAATATTGACATAATATTCGTATAACATGGAAAATACTGTTGATAATAAATACAATATTGAAATAGTTATCGTTGAAAAGCAATGAGATTAGAAACATACTGATCGCGTTGGTCAAACAACTGATATTTTATAATTATTGTTTTTAATTTTAATTTTTATTTAGGAGTTCGCGGTCATTTTTATTCACTCGACAAGAAAAAGTTTGGGAAACGCTGGGTTAAACGATTCAGAGCAGAGTTCCAGTTAATTACACACAACAATAATTGTCAGTTTCATATTTTATTAAGTATTTGTATGCATAACAATTGTTACATATTATTTGTATTCTGTGTTGAAACCTATCACACAAATTCATCCATATAGATTTAGCTACCCTTGAGCTATTTAAACAAAATTTTAACGACTAACACACAACGAGTGTAACACTTTGGAAAAAATGTTTTATCGGAGAATAAAAACAAAACACTGTGAATAAGAGTGAAGTTTAATTATACGGAGAATAGAATGTGGGTGACGTTAGTTACCACGTAAAATGCACATTTGAAGTCTAAATTTTATCTAAATACAATGTTAACTATCACCTGGCAATATACTACAAAATACGGTCCCTCCTAACGAAAGCAAAAATGATCACTGGTAGGCTAAGAGTAGGAAAACAAAGTAGTTGTTTTGGCCATGACATTTAGAGACACAGTTATTCATTAACTACTAGTTATTCATTAACAAAATAATAAAATACAAGTTAACGTATAAATGAAAAAATACAGATTGCAACACAGAAAGTTCAGGTGCTGCGCATAAGACTAAGAATTAAGGACAAAAGGAAAACGGGTTAAGGTGTTATTGGCAAGAAGCACATAATGTAATCCGCAGGTTTACTACATGATGTACAAAAGGTTGCATAAAAAAATCTTTTATTTTTAATATGACGTGGGCCAGTGAGACGTATAATAATAATAATTCTTTATTTTAGGGAGAAATGACTACATTTTGCATACATAATATTAACAGTTATATAAATAATAGTTACAATTTTAAGCTATTTGATACAATTAACACATTTAAAAATTTAAAATTCATAACATTTAATAATAAAAATAACAGTAAAAATAATAATGATAATAATTGAATTTTAATAATAGATTATATGGTAATAAGTGTTTGTAATTTTAAATTTTATATTTTATCTTAAGTTTAAATGTATTTACATTTTTAAAATTAAAAATATCAACATTTAACGTATTTCCTATTGACATTAATATATTAGCGGGGGAAAATGTATGTGATTTATGGTAGTCCTAGGGTTATATCCAGTGACAGATCCAACCATCTAGGGAAATAATCGTTGTAGTCATGATCCCACAGTCTTCGATCTTTATACTTATTTTTAAATTAACACTTGTAGGGTTTTTTTTTTAAATATTTTTCTTGATCATTTTTATTTTTCTCTATTTGGTACTTGCCTAAATATAATGTATAAGAATAAATAGATACTAAATTATTGTATATTTTCTTATCATCATAATATTATTATTATTTAGAACAGTAATCTAAATAGATTTACATTATACACTCAACTCCCTGGAATAATTTTTGATGAGTGTTGAGAAGACAATTTAAAATTTTAATACTACTCAAAGTTTTTAATTTTTATTACATTTTATAAGTTAATCAATAGTGGCTTGTCAGTGTCCAGGGAACACAATAATATTACCCAAATACACAGAATTATTAAATAATTACAAAAAATTATAATACTAAAGTAGTACATTGTATGATAATTAGATAGTGTTTTTAATTTATGTCTACTTATTTTAAAATTTTTTAATAAAACATGGCTTTGTATTTATTATGATATAATTACATTTCTGTTACTTTATTTTAATATTATTAAAATTGTTTTAAGTTATAGACAATAATTATTGATTATTGATTATTTTGCATTTTTTGAATATTACATAATACCTATTACCTAGTTTATTTCTTCTGTAGAGTTTCGCAACAATGTTTCAACCCTTTTTACTTTCGATCGCACATTCTCTGCTTATGTTCTAAATGTGATATATGAGTTTATTAACCTTACATTAGTTGATATATAAGATTAAAATTAACAATCATTAAAATAATTAATAATAAATCTTTGAAACTTTTAAAGATTAATGAATTACAATAATGTCAAGTAAAATAAATAATAAAACTCTTTCAAAATGTATATTTTATGTATCAATTAATCCAGTTTTACAAAGGTAGAAATAAATAAAGAGTGTATGTAATCAAAATATTAATTTCTAATTCAGAAGATTTGCAATTACATCAATTATTAAGTCATGAAAATGCAAATTTTTAAATACATAGGATTATTACAAATAATTTATTTTATTGATATAAATAGTAAAGGGCTTTTTTCCATTAAAGCAAGCCAATAAAAATAAAATTAACAACATATTGACTTTGTTTTTAACTAAATAAAGTGTGAAATGAAAAATAAAAAAAATTATCAAGAAAATACATAAAATAAAACTTTATAAGAAGATAGCTTAAGCTACAATTTTACAACAAATGATACTACTTAAAACCACAATTCACCTAAATTACCATAAGTTTTATTATCTGAGTTATCGTTGCGAGAAATGTCTTTCACAGTATATTTATCTGAATCACTAGTTTCTAAATCATCGTTGGTTACTGCAGTGAAATTTTTCAGATTACTTGGTCTTGTAAGATATTTGCCATCATTCAAATTTAAGTTGCGAGTGCCTGTAGGTAGGAATTCTGAAGGGTCATAATCCTGGTAATAATCAATACTTTCATCAGCTAAAAAAAAAAGTAAAATTATACACTGTTAGTTTAGTATGAATTTAGAATTTTACCTTGGATTTCATTCGTAAAAATTTCAGGCGCAGGATCATATCTCATGTTATTGATTAATACCATAGCTTCTGATACTTTATGACTGTTATAATCTGGTAGATTTTTTCCAACAACTTCGGCAAAACTATTTTCTTCACTTGAACAATTTAAATCTAAAATCATAATAAAACTCCTCTAAAACTAAACACAAAATTGGGTAATAAAATATTTAGTTTTGAATAAATTACCATCTTCTAAAATACGATTAAATTGTACTTGAAAATTCATGTCATCTGGATCCATTTCGAATCCTGTATTTTGCATGTTCGCCTTGTAAGAATTTCCAGATGAATTAAAGTGCTGAAAAAATGTATTTATATGAAACAAATAAAATAAATTAAAATATATTATAATTAATATAAAAATATAATCACACTAGGTGAAACTCACATCTTCTAAGTCTTGCATATCTGAATAATCATTATCAGTAATAGAATCTGTTTCAACTTGTTCTATGGCTTGGGCTTGCACTAAACTAATATTTTGTTCTATTTGTGTCAAGAACTGATCATACTAAAATGTATATCAAAATTAAATCTATATTCCATTTCAATTGTTTTAAATATTTACCTCTTCCAATGATTCTGTAGCAACTTTTATCAATCGTTTTGCTTGTTCGGTATAATCTGAATCCTCACCATTATACAAAATACTATTTTCTAAAATTAAATTTATATCTGCCAAAAATTCTTTACGATTATGATATTTATGACCTAATAAAAAAAAATAATAATAAATAAATACAGAAGATTATTATGCATATTTCTTTTACAGCTAAATAACACTGTAAAATTTAATTTCAAGGTACATAATATTAACAATAAACATAATATATACTATTTGGTAGATGTTACTCAAAATTGCATTTACTATTCACATGAGAATATATTTTTAGATTAACTAAAGATTGCAAACTTTCTAAACCCACATCAAAACAAAATATTTGATTCGATTATATTATCTTGGATAACAACTGACTGATTTTCTGCTTGTTAAATCTATTAAATTACAAAATTCCTTAAAATAATCTAATTATTACACCAGATGACAAGAAAAATAATTTTTAGTTTTATATTGAGTGTGTTTAACAGTTTAATAATTAAATTATTTTGCGCGATTTAAAATTTAGAGGTCCTTAATTTGACTTAATTGATATGTCACATAATAACAAGAAAATAAACCTGCCAGTACTTAGATTAACTGTCATTAGAGCCGTTATTTTAAAATGTAAATTCTTGTGAAAAATGATTCAGTTCACCAATTTTCAACAAAATTGTGCTACATGTAGAAAAACACGAGAGATACAAGAAAATATTGAGCGTATATCAAATTTATAAGTTAAATATAGTTCTGAAAAAAAAAAAAAAATGATTATTTTAAGTAAAAATAACAAATTTCACACAAATTCTAACTTTAAATGATTATACAATCAAAAGTTTTGTCAAAAAGTTAGAAGTATTTAAATATTATATTATAATAAATGGTTTTTGTTTCCTCTTCTCCCCATATTCCTTTTCAACATAAAATAGGACATTGAATATGAATATTCATTTAAAAAATAAATAAATAGTATAAATATAACATAGGTAATCTATGTATAAGTATAAATTTCACTATTTCAAATTGAAAATGAATAAAATAAAATTTTATTTTCATTTGACTTTTACTATATCCTATATGATAGATAATATGTACAAATAACTTACTAGAGACATTTAATGCAATAGTTTCTAAATCGATTGGTTGTTTAATAACGTTGTAATAATTGTTTACTAATTTACAATTAACTGGCTTCATGAATACCCACGCTTCACTCATGGACTTCAATTTACAAACAACATTATCTAATATGAACGTTAAAGCAACTTGATCGTTGTCATCTAATAATGGATTGATTGCTTTTTCCAGTGACATAATTTGTGCTTCTTTTTCATGTAAACGATCCACACAGACACCTAACATGCGGCGAGCTATAACTGTAAGTGAACTTTTGGCACCTAAAAAATTAGTTATTTTTTTACCACAGCAAAAATAATAATTAAAAAATAAAACAACTTCTATAATGATATTTTTATAATCATAAAACATGAACACGTTTTTACAAATTATAAATTAATAGAAATTCAGTATATGTATAGATTAATGGTTTGATAATGAGCTACAACACATGTTTATAATGATTTTTATTGGTTTGTAATAGTAAAAACATGTTCTGTTAAAATACAAAATTATTTACCATTATACAGTGTAGAGTTCTCAACAATTTGATTGACATCTGAAAGAAATTCTTCGCGGTTTTTATATTTTTTTAAATGCAATTTATCTCTAATTGCCTGTAAATCCATTGGTTTCTGTACAATGTTATAGTAATCTGGAACTTTCTATAAAATATAATTTTTAATTAAATTAAACATATTCATCAAATTAATAATAACAGTTAACTTTAATTTGGCCTTTTTACTTTGACATTGACTGGATAGATAAAAGGGAGTGCATCAGTCATATCACGCATTTCATTTAATATAGATTCAAAAATAATAGATAAGACAATTAAAGGATCAGTACATCGTCTGTTCGCAGAGCGGTTGGGTTTCTTTAAATAATCACAATGAAGTTCAATTTTGCGTTTCTTGTGTAACAATACTTCTTTAGGAACTTTTAAAACCAAAGATCTTTTTTTTACTTCTTCTGTATGCTAATTTAACCATATAAATTGTTTAAAGTTTAAGTATAAACAATGCAGAACAAGTATTTGAGTATTATGACATAATAATAAATAATAAAACAAACCTTCATTAGTTTACTAGATAATGTGACTTTAGTCCCCTCTACATTGACTAAAACTTCATCTTCTACATTGATTTGTTTTTTGATATTGTCTTCTTGCTCTTCAGTTAAGGCAACATTAATTGTCCTATTAGGGTTCAAATTATATAGAGGACAAGTTTTGTTTGTTCTCATGTGGCCAACATTACCACATACTCCACATTTGACTTTAAGATCTGATTTAATTTTACATGGCTTTGACTTATGAGGTTTTGGTGGAGTGACCTCCAAACTGAGTTTAGGTATTGCCACTATACCAGAAGTGGGTGTTAGAACATTGTTATTCAAATAATTGCTTTTGTTGACCATAGAAGAACCAAAATCTAAAATATAACACAAAATATAATAAAAATTGTTGTAATCATTAAGTAATATAAATCTACCAGGCTGCAGTCGTAAAGTATTGAAGCGTTCATGCTGTTTATTTTTTTTATTACGTCTCAACTGATCTTTAATTCTTTGTCTTTCACGTTTCATTGCTTCCTTTTTTGCTTCATTTATAGTTATATATTTTCTAATGAATTCTTCATCTCTTGTTGTTCTTAATTTTATATAAGCATCAATAACTTTAGGATTACGAACAATTTCTGTTCTGGTAAACGTTTTATCACCTGGTCCTTGAAATGTTCTAGATATTCTAAGTATGCAGCCTATAATTAAAATTAACTATTTATTTTCTAAATAATTATTATTTATATATTTAATTATAAAAGAACTATGAACAATCACAATATTTATCTTTAATATGTTGTTATAGCTACCTGGTTGTCCTGTAGACGAAACCATACTATTATCATTGTTTATTTTCTTTTTATCTCTCTTCTGCATGCCATCATTGTACTCTCCCAAGAGCATCATCTTATGAAGCCTATGACGTTCTTGTTCTTCTTTTTCCAGAGACAACTGAAAATAAGTAAATCAAACTTGTAAAAAGACAAAAATAAATGGGTATAATTAGTGGTAGACAGAAACAATGTAAATAGTAAACCTCTATTTAAAAAACTACTATTCAAGATAACTCTTGACTTAGCAATTAATTTATGAAAATAAGAAATTTTCATTCACAAACCTTTATGTAGAATGAATTAATACTCTAAAATAAATATGATAATTTTTAAATAAGATTATAAACTTTTCTGATTTATTAAGTTAACACTTTTCAAATTAACAAACCAGTGCATAAATAAATAAGGATTATTTTTAGATTAACATTTTCAGTGTTACTGATAAAATATTATTCTTAAAAGAAGTAGGCAATGGTACCATAAAAAAAATTATATAGTATATAAGTACTTATCATATTATACATCTAATAAAACATACACACTAACATACTGTTGTTAATATTATTTATTACTTTACATTTTAATTATTTGCATTGTGTAGAAACAGTTAAAGCTAATAATAATAATTTTGAAGAACTATAAATGCCATCTACACCTACTTGCGTGCTTGTTATTTTATTTGACAACATATTTTCAATATTTTTTCCCATTTCTTCAATGTCAGAACAATCTTCTTCATCAAAACTGTCCCCTTCATCTGTGGACAACAATTCCTGAGATGAAAGCACTCGATCTTGCAGATCAAATATTCGATTGCATTCTTCTTTATATCTGAAATGTATTATTAAAAATTAAATATATTAACTAATTTTATAATTTTAGATTCTGAGCGAAGTGAAGAAGCTAGTGTTTTTACAATGATGTTTATTATTTTTTTTTCTGTGTACAAGTGTACAACTTTTCGTATAGAAATACTTGTCCAAAAGTTTCGATCAATATCTTTTTGAAACCGGATTTGTCTCTAGATTGTACTTTAAAGAGGTCATTTTTTGAATTTCTCAATTCTTCAATTTTTTTTTGGAAAAAACTACCCAAAATTTGACAAAAACAACTCGGATACCATCATTTTTTGATCCGAATTTTATGAAAACTTAAACACAGATAGAAAATCCTATAAAAAAGATTTTGGCGCAAGAAAATTTTGAAAATGTGAAAAAAAATTTTGGACATTTTTCGAAATTTTTTTTTTTCTTATATTATTA
>JAIPRM010010292.1:0-13901 GCA_025469315.1 Stegophylla sp. TES_Ste_2020
TAAAAAATACCAAAAATTTGACAAAAACGACTCGGAAACCATCATTTTTTGATCCGAACTATGTGAAAATTTAAACGTAGATAGAAAATCATATAAGAAAGATTTTGGCGCAAGAAAATTTTGAAAACGGGAATAAAAAATGTTGGACATTTATTTTTTATATTATTTACTTCGCTCGTTCAGAATCGTTTTATTGAAAAAATGATTTATCGTTAACACACACGTCCAGAGAATCCCACCCGTCGTGCGAAGTATGTCCGGCTTTTTTACAAACTATTTCACAGTTGAATATTTTCTTAACGTTGAAATAAGTTTTTTCTACGTTTATAAGTAGTGGTAAACTGAATCATTTCCACGCGGTTAAATAATTTCGGTACTTTTCGCACGCCCAAAAAATTAAATTGTGTTTTATATAATTTTTATATAACATTATATTTTTTCTCTCGCTGCAAAGAAAACACTCTTATTCTCATCGAACAATACCAATTTTCTCATCTGCGAGTTGTATTTTTTTATTTTTTTTAAACGGCGAAAAAAAAAACAAAATTAGTTCCGCCGGACTAAAGTAATTATCAGTTATAAGCAGTGTTGGGATTTATCTAGATTAATTATCCAGATGAAAATGTATTTATCTTTTATTTTATCTAGATAAATAATATATGAATTATCTGTAAAATTATCTAGGATAAATAATTGATTCATCTGTGCATATTTATCTGAATAATTTTTTTTTTTTTCAATTTTTTTCAATTTCGACTGAATCGTTTATTGTAAACGTGAATTGCTACAGGAATAGTTGTTGTGTTTTTGTTAAATTTTTTTATTTTACCATGTAGTTGTATCAAATTCGTTTATTTATGTTGAAGAATATGAACTCTCTCAGTGACTTATGTTCTCTACTCATTTTACAATTATTCCTATGTTAATAATGATAAACACTTAATTGTTAAATGGTAACAATTATTTGTGTATTTAAATATTAACTCAATAATGATTTAATGCAGAGACTAAAAATTATAATTTATTATATTTTTATTATTATATTAAAAGAAAACTACCTATGTACATATATTATAATATAAATAAATTATTGTGTATGCCTGAAAAAGAGAAAAATAAATTATAAAATAGATCAAATGCATTTTATTTTGAATTATTATACGTTTATAAATATGTGTTTAATTCACTACATTGTATTTAGAATAATACTAAATATTGTTTATTGCCTATTGGATCCTTGATATTGTTATATTATATTTTATTGGAACATTTGTATAATAAACAAACTTGAGTAATGATACCTAAGTAAAAAATATTTATGCCAAAAAAAAAAAAAAAAGGATTTAAAAAAAAAATTATCTGTTTTTTTTATCTAGATAAAAAATGTTTATCTCTTATCTTTTATCTAGATAAATTTGAGATAAGCTAGGTATCTAGTATCTTTATCTAGATAAATTTAATCGCAATTATCTCTATCTTTATCTAGATAAAAAAGTACTTATCTGGACTCAACACTGGTTATATGTAGCGGCTAAAGACGTCAAATAATGGATTCCTGTTTAAGATATTCACAAAAACGTAAACAAATCGAAACTGGCTATCAAAATCAGTGTTTACCACTGATAAGGGAAAACATTACGTAAAATAATAATTATTTTCAAAACTATGTGTTACTGACTTTTATTGCTTTTTATGATTACGCGTTGTATTCGCGCCAAATATTCATTAATCCTTTTAATATATACACATCAACGTTGACGGGCATCAACTCGGTTTTAACAACTTTTCAGGACGTTAGTTTAAAGTTAATAATTTCTAATTCTGTGTTTTGATATTTTTATTATTTTTTTTTTTTTTTATGAACATAGTTTTTTGACTTGGACGGAAAAACCAATCCAATCGTGTTTTAAATTTTTATCTCAGTTGATCAATAATTATATAATATGACTATTACCTACCAATTACCTTATTGAAGTATACGAATAAACTGAAAATGATTGGAAAATTTGAGGTACGTCTTTTTTTCTCGCTGAGAACGTAGAGTCATATTTAATACAATAATAATTATTATTTGTAAAAGAATATTATGTTCAATAATTTAAATCCTCTTATGTTTTGCAATACGAGTTTTTAATAAATTTGGGAAAATATGCATAATATGATTTTAATCTAGTCTGTGCTTCAACTGCCTTATGCTATCATGTCCAGGCCCGACAAGAGGGGGGAGGCATCCGGGGCTGTAGCCATGGGGCCCGGGGCCACGAAGAGGGCTCAGGTCTTAACCTAAGCCAAGCCCTATATTTTACCTAATCATTACTTTAATAGAAAAATTATTTGTAATTTATAAATTCATAATTTTACTTTAAAAAATTAACAATATAATATTGAAAAATAATTGCTGGACATAATAGTAGGTATTAATTTTGCAAACAAACTTCACAAAATCAATCTGTTGTTGTGATGTAGAATATTATATTTTTGTATTAATAATATAATAATCACTTGGTTCCACGTTATATGATTTTTTTTCTTTGAACTTACCTTTTATATATATATATCAATCTTTTTGTTATACACATTTCAAACGACAACGGTGGGTGTAAGTATTAGTAGTAAGTTTAGTATTTGATTTAGGGAGGGAGGGCCGGATTAGTTTGTCCCTGGGGCCCTTGATTTCTCTCCACGGCCCTGGTCATGTCATGCGAGAGAAACACCGTCGGTTATTCAGAAATCACTGTTGATGATTAATAACATTACTGTATTTATTTATTTTTTTTTTTTTTTTGCAACATTTTAATGAATATTATTATTATTTTATTTCTTTATTTACACTTTTCCCCTCTCGAATAACATTAATATTAAATGTCGGTACCAAACGAGTGTAAGACGCCTGCAGACGGTTTAAAAATACGAACGATTCTAGGAACGAAAACGTTAATAAAATTTAATTCCAACTGTTTAAGCGAAACCCAGTTGTTTTTAATTTTAATGGCATTTTTTAAATTCCGAAGAAAATGTTTTGACATTCGATTCAAATGTGTATAACGCAATATTCTCGGATATCTTCTATAAATATGTATATTTGATTCGGTTACATTTTAAGTACAGTTTTATAAATTTCAATAAATAATTTTAACTTTTTAAAAAATTACATACTCACTAAATAACACACACACACACACACACACACACACACACACACACACACACACACACACACACACACACACACACACACACACACACACACACACACATTCACACAGGAACACGTACTTACATGCGCATACGTACAATACACACACACATACAAACGGATACACGTGTATGTAGGCCGTGGGAAACGATCCTGAGACTTAAGTCGAGGAGGCATGCGAGGAAATATTTTATTTCGCGCCAGCTGTAAACAACACCTGAATAATAGGTACAATAATAATGATGATAATAATAATAATAATAATAGTAATGTGGGTACGACGCGCACACTTGTTGCACGTACGATACTCTACAGTCTACGTGTCCCGTGGGGGGTCACCGCCGCAGCGCGACCAGAGCTAGTGTTTTTCGCGCTCGTAAAGAGCTACCACGAGCGCTCCGCTCACTTATAATTTTAGGCCGGAGGACATAATACTGTATAGCCCTAGAAAATCACTAAAAGCACGCAAGATGCACTGATGCGTTTTAAAACCCCGAAAAGTACGCTAAAATGTTTTCCCGAGCGGTTTAATTAATACTTATAATAATTAATAAAATATGCAAATTCAATTATTGATAATTATTAAATATGTTCATATTATCATAATTAATTACTCTCATATTCCTAGTATTTACAGGGCCCAGTTCTCATCGCATTTGAGATTTAATTTTCTCGTACGATTCATTAATTTATTGAAATTACTATACGAGTAATTCTGCGCGAAATTAAACGGTACTGACATCTATCTATGTATTTTTACAAAATATTATGTACGAATTTCATTAGTATAATTATTCTAATCATGAGTGTTATTAAATATGCGTTTTCGAATATTGATGAGGTTTTATAAAAATAAAATCAACAATAACTCGTACGAATCGTATATTATTTAACGTTCTTTCTCGGTACTCAGAATGAGTTAAAAAAATCGGTTGGGATTGTTTTAGACTATAACCGATACACAAGATATTGGGCGTTATTTATGATTGATTACGATGTAAAGTTGTGTAAATGTTATTAAGTGTTATGCAAATTATGTGTGTGTGTGTGTCTGATAATATACGATTAAGGCCTACTTGAATCATAGTCTCCGACTCCTGCATTTGAAAATCTAGTTATTGTATTTTATAAACAATTCGTAAATTCAATTTACGAGCAAGTACCTAATCTCCAAGAAAGAAATAAGTATATTAATATAATATATAAAATAAGATATTGTATTATATAATAATATATTTATAAAATAAGAAATATGCACACACACACACAATTTTCTCCGTTCTTCATCCCAACTCTGTTGTTTAAAAACGTACCTATGTAGTACAATGACGATAATAATAATTCCGTCGTCCCACGTGCATGTGCGTGTGTGTCATAATAACAAGCGTCGCGGTGTTGTAATAATAATAATAATAGAATAATGTTTTACAGTTTTTTTTTTTTTTTAAAACGTCCGTTCACAACGATCGCCGCGTCGGAGGTTTGTGCTATTACGTCGTCGACGACGTAATTATGCTTTTAATTTTCTCATTTTATTATCATGGTATTTTTTCGATTTTGTTTCCGCGCTAATGGTGAGAGAGAAATTCTTTTTTCATTTTGGTTTTTTTTTTCTATCTACATACTATACACCTCGACCAAAGTGTATCCGTATGTTCCTAACGAGCGGTGATATTATTATACGTATACGTTTGTTGTCCTATTGTTGACGACTACTGCTTTCATCATCATTGGTTTTTAGTATAAATAAATATGACAATAATTACCAAAGAAGAGAACAATTACCTATTTTGAAAAGTATTGAGCCAATAGCTTCTCTTTTCAATACTAGTTCAAAGATGTATTAGTAACTATTGCCAACTGTACAGACTGTCTGCACCATTATGGCAAAACTGATAAAGAAAAAATATTAATCTTTAAATTTTTTAACTTTAAACTTGTGCGGAAAAGAATATATTTTTACACTTATCAGCTTTTGGCTCTATTTTGTAAAAATATTGATTGTTAAGATTCTGTTTGGAGAACATCTATCCCTGTCCATTTAATTCTTATAGTACACTTCGTTTTTAATCGTTGTTTGCCGTTAAACCTTGTTTAACACCCGTATTTTACAAAGGTTACCAAAACTTAAAAGTTTAAGTTTACAAAACCGGTTTTATAAGAATACAATATGTGATAACGCACAATATGGATTCGGTAAATGAAATTTTAGTTTTTAGTTCCAAGCCATGCTAATAGTTTTTTTTTTTCTAAATGATCTTTTCAGTTGTAAAGTACAGGGCCCCCAATCGAGTAGTAAGCTTATTGGGGTTTATAACCATAATATTTCATATGACATATAGATTTGTATTACATTTTTTGAAGTACTTATCTCAAAAATATTTCAGATCTTCACAAATTAAAATCTTTAGCGATTATTCGAGATTTTTCGTTCCAGTTCCTTTAAAAGCGAATTTTCATAATATTCTTTATTACATCGCGGACGTTATACTACAAAAAATCACCGTGAAACAAGAAAGATAAACCCTCACATTAAAAACGAAAAAAAAAAAAAATCGTGTTTATGCTTTTATTACAAAGTTAACGCGCCCTTCTGGGCCTTCTGTCTACCTCTATAGTTTCATATAATAATACTAATAATTACAGATAAGGCGTTCTTTATTAGACGTTTAATATTTTTCCGACTATAATATAGTCCTTAGAAAAATACACACAGCCCGGCGGCGGTGGTGTGATAAGCAGATAAGAAATTAAAATCCAAACTAACAATCGTTGAAAGCAGTGCTACTCCGGACCAGAAGTTTTACTGTCTCACACGGCGTTGTACCGTATAATATTCGTTTGCATAATATTTGAAATTTGATTGAAATACAATGCGCACTCTGTAAATTACTACAGAGTCATTCGACGTCTCGGAGTGTAACTTTGTAGAGTCTTCTATTTATTATTATTATTATTATTATCACGCGAAACGCTCACGTCAAAAGCATATTATTCATTTGCATAATATTATTATTATTATTATTTCAAATCGATTTAATCGTAGTGCACGTTATACCGCCGAGAATACAATTATGGTATTTAAAATATTATATATATATATATATATATATATACAGAGTGGGCGTGTAATACTTGCGATAAATTACGCGCCACGTAAGTTTAACGTTTTTATGAAAATACAAAAATGTATACCGCACGACCATTGCATTGTCGTTTTATGGTTTTGCACGTAATTGCGCGTTGGTTTTGTGATCCTCGTAAAAGTCGAAATTGTGTTTAAGAAAATATTTATTTTTTTTTTTTCTCGCCAAGGTTAACGCAACAATAAGTCTCTGTGAAAATGTTAGAAACTATTAGAAGAATCGCAATAAACTACGTATACTCACCGCGCCGCGTAGTTATGGTTTAAGAAGCAACATTATTTTCATAACTTTTGTTACGTTCTCTTTTTATCTGGAGCACAATAAAGATTAATTTATTTTAACGATACTCTTGAGTTTGTTTTCTCGTGAAAATTACTCACGCACGTAACTTCTCTTCGTTCCTTCGCCATATATTTTTGATTTAATAGAGTGGAAAACAAATGTATAGTTTATTATTCCTTTTTTCAAAATTTAGATTTTCAAATTCTTCGCTATATACTCTTATACTCTCCAGAATTATATTACTAAAATGTGTTTTTTTTTTTTGTATATCAAAAAGCGCTTATCCGATAAAACGCGTATTTTATACCTACTTCAATAAAATTTACCTTTCAAAAATATGAATTTCGTTTGACATAGGGTTGTCTCGCGAGAATTTATCCGTTGTGATAACCTTTTGAGAGAATAAAAGTTATCAAATATTATTATGACTTTGTATAAGATTCACTGGAACACGGACTAGAACTATTTCATATTTTGATTAGATTTAATATTTTCGAATAAAATTCAAAAATATTACACGTTATTTTATAATTTTACGATTGACATTTTATTTTTCTGCTAAAATTAGCTCGTAAAACAAGAAGACATAATATCAAAATATTAAATTCTAGAGTATGCTATTTAATAAAGTACAGAATTTTTCTGGCAACAAAAAAATATGATTAAAATCATGAGATAAATGGAAATAAAATGTTGAAACGTCGAAATTGTTATATTTATGAAAATAATATATACAGAATGACCCAAAAGTCTCGTGCCACCCTTGATATCTCATCATATTTTTTAATTTGTTGTTTTTCAGAAACTAATGTTTAAATGAATCACAATTTCATTACATCAATTAAAAAAAATTTAAAAAATTAAATATTTCAAAATTATATATTTTTTTAGAATTCATATTTTGACAAATACAAAATAGCTCTTTTAATTAAAAGCTTTTAAAGTAAATTAAAAAATATTATTCAAGGTTAACGAAAATTGACCAAGTTAGAGCAGTTTAAGTTTTTGATTTTGTGAAAATAATAGTTTTTAAATAACAATAACACAACTTACTCTAACTTTGTCACTTTTTACTAAATTTCAATATTTTTTTTTCTAAATTAACCTTTAAAAATGAAAATAAAATAGCTATTTTTAAATTTTCAAAACCTTATTATTATAAGAACAAACATTTTGGAAGTTTAGAATTTTTGAAAAACCTTATCTGCCATAACTTGATCAATTTTCAATTATTATGTAATTATAGTTAAAAAAAAAAAAATCTTAATTTGTTTAAAAATATTGATATGCTAACGAGATTTTTAGGGTGGCACAGAAATATTCTGTGAATAAATGATATAACAGGTTATGAAAATAAAATTGAATTAGTAACCACACTGAAACCATACTTTAAATTCATGGCATTATGATTTTTTCGTATGTGTTTTTGAAAAAAGGAAGCAATTTCAAATCGTTCGTTGTCATTTATAACGTGTTCCTAGTGAGTATATACGATTTTAAACGACCAGTGTGTGTGTGTGTGTGAGAGAGAGAGAGAGACACAGTGATTTATCACGAATTTTCTTTGGACCCTGTGTATACACACGACTTTCAACACAATTGAAATTGCTCAGTTTGAATTGAAAAACATTTCATGTTATACAATAACATAACTTATCCCGATAATTGAGTGTTAGTGTTGACATTTTGAAAGTTATATAGTGCGTATAGTGTGTAATATACTTAAAGATGAACACTTTTCCGAGTTAAACGCGTTTCGCGTGTATCTTTTTGTTTTTTTTTTTTTTTTTTTTATAAGTCATAAAAAATATATAATATACACTTACTCGTCTATATACGAATCAGAAAAAAATGTTTATAAGCGAGTATAAAAACGCGCAGCGACTTACAAAAATCAAATCATCTCATTTCTCCGCACTTTTAACCATTAACTTTACAACTTTGTGTTGTAAAACTTTCTGTCCGCGGCGCGTTTACGGCACGTTTTTTTATAACTAGCGATTTTTCGATTTTTTACGAGTTTGATTATGTTCCGACGACATATTGCTGCTGCGCGTTTTATGTGCTAAAGATAGCTGACCAATGATTTTTGTTTTTACCTAATGTGTCCCCGGAATCATTAATGTGAATTTTATTTTTTATTACGTCACTACAACACACTTCGATCTCGGAATATTTATCGCTTTTACTCGTTTGAAAACTACCCAAGCAGTGGCCTAGCCAGGATTTTCTTATGGGAGGGGTTTACAAGTTTTTTTAGTGGACTACTCCAACGGTATAGCTATGATGGGGGGTAGGATAAAGTGTATACAATAATGCTATATACCAGCAGCACACTGGATCCGAGTCGTTTATTTGGGTGAAAATTCAGGTTTTTTTGACTATTAAACATTTTTGGTTACGATTAAATGTAGATTTATTGAGGTCAATTATGATTTATGGTTAAATCTTAATCCATAGTTTTTTTTACAGAAGTAACGTATACATTAAACCTCAATTAATTTCATTAACTAATTGAAGAACATAAAAACTAAACATATTTATGTTGTAGTTATTTGGCAAATATGGTTTCAATATTTTTATCGTCAAAAATGATCGTTCATAAGTAGGAATTGTCGCAGAAAATTTTGCCAAATTCTATAGAAATTTAAAAATATATAAAAAAAATTTATTGTAGTACATTGTTGAAGCACGTTAAAAAATTTTTTTTGAAAAGCTTAAGTTTTTGCTAATTTTTTTGGCATATACAAATACAAATTTCTTATAAAGTATCAACTATGGCATAAAATAACTCAAGAAAAATAATTATTGAATCATTTCGATCTATCTATCTAGAGCCGAACATAAAAGTTTTAATCGTTCATAATATGGTTTGTTATTTAAATTATATGTTTAAGATCTATTTTGCTGGTGTTAAACTATTTTAATTTCATTTAGGTAGGTATAATACTATAATAGTAATAAAAAAAAAAAATCAAAAGGAGGGGTTTGAACACCCAAACCCCCCCCCCTGGCTACGCCACTGTACCCGAGTATTATATTGAACACAATGTATTGTTTATTGCACACTCATATAATAAAACATTTATCTTATTATTATTGTTATTATTATTATTACGAGCCATATTTTTCTTTCGTAAGACAAAACGAATATAATATATACCTCTATTAAGTTGACTGTAGTCAGCTGTATATACACAAATCATTATTATAGTTGTAAACCGAATTACATTACGTCATTACTAAGTATAATACGTCCACAGTAGGCAATTTAATATTATTATCATTATTTCATGTACGTACTTTCGTAATTGTGTGTATGTGGATTTTAATCGACTGTATATGTGGAACCACCCAAAAAAAAAAAAATACTATTGCAGATGTTAACCGCAGAATATAACTGTAAAAATATATTTTCATCGTCAAATAATAATAATAATAATAATAATAATTGAAAAATCCAAGTGGTTAAATCACGCGTTATTTTGCAGGTTGCTTTATTTCGTGTGAGCATTGTAAGTGTTGTTTTTTTTTTCTACTGTATTTTAATGAATGGAAAGAAAAAAAAACGAAATATTATTAATTCAAAATGAATACAATGCATTTTAACACACTCTCGTTCCAGTCGATGAATATTCGTATGATCTTAATGATAAAACGCATCTCAAAATAATAATAAACGAAACGGAGCTATGCGATTAATAATAATAATTGCGTCCGAACTTACTGCATTTAACGCTTAACCATAATATCGAAACGTATAATATAATTGTTTAAATATATTCCTATTAGGTTATATTAGTATAATATTTCGAGATTACTGTGATAAAAGTCAATGACAGTCTTGTTAAACATTTAAATAGATTTAATCAATATAGATTATATAGTTTACAAGCATTCTTTTTTTTTTTTTTTTTAACATTTGAACATATTAAATCAGAAACATATTAGTTAAAATTGTATATACTTGAATGTAGTTGAATACTTCTAGGCATTCCAATATTATTTATTGCAAATATGTATCGTTTTTTAAAAGTATACATTATCCTTCACACGGACCTTAGTAATTTTAACATTTTAACCTATTTTAATGTTAAAATTAAAGTAACTGCTTGTCAAATTTATATTTCTATGAGCTAAAAACAGTATTTGTATTTGCAAACTTATTATTCTTTAGAAGTATTTAAATTGGTAATAAAAATAATAATAATAATAATAATAATAATAATAATAATTAGGTAGTTTTTTAATAACTAATAACTTTGAAATACATTTTTGATGAATTTTTTTTACAAGGTTGTGAAAAATAATAACATTTTTGTAAACCATATATAAAACAAAACTTAAAATGACACTTAACACAAAACTATAACAAATAATTACATACAATATCTATCATATATTTTCAGTGTACAAAAAGAAGTAAGATAATAAAAATGATGCGCTTCGTACTTTGGGATTTCTTCGCTCCTTTAATGGGAAAATCTTGTGGGTGTATTGAATTTTATTATGAAATATTATTTATAATTACAAAATTATTTTTTAACTCGACTAGTTTTCTATTTCAATATTAACTGAGAAACAAAAACTTTTTTTTTGTTAGAATTTTATTTAAAAAAAAAGTGTTTGAAAAATTCTTTCACACTTTCAAAATTTAAACTTTATCTTTAAGGTAGGCCCAGATGAGAAAACCACACATGCTTAAATCTGGGGTACGTGTCGATCAGTCTATGTTACCCCTCAAATAGACCACCCAGAAAACATTTTTCGCAAAACTGCAAATGAAATTCGACCCGTGAGTACTGTATTTCCATCTCGTTAAAACCATGCATATCCCCCAAGTAATGTTCTTCAGCTATCTATTTCAACCTGTGCTGCAGATAAGTTTTCGATTTCATTACAAAAGAGTGGAAGTGATAGTGACGGTCCTGTCCGCTTCCTCGAAAAATTAAGGTTCAATCACTTTAAATTTAGACACAGCCGACCATTCTGTCACTTTAGGAGTGTTGAGTGGTCTTTCGTACACCTGGAGTGGGTTATTTTTAGCCAAGTGTCGAAAATTGTGTTTATTTAAAATTCCAGAAAGATGAAAATGGAACTCTGAAGTCGTCTACAACAATATATTTGATAGTCGACGACCGCTATCTCTCAAAGATATTGTTTTCAAAAATGTGTTTTAAAAATCTAAACAAAATTCGTTTTTCTCTAAGTTTTGCCGTTTGTTATTTATAGCCGTTCAAAACCCTTCTGTCGGCTTCGCTTCACGCTATATTTATTAACATAAATTGACGTCTTTGATAACTTTCAACAGTATGAATTGGCGTTTGGAGTTATACGACGTGAAACGCGTTATATTCAATCTCGTTTAAATAGCGATCGCTCCGCGTCCGTCCGCGTGAGGGTTGGGTTAGGTGGTGGTATAAGGGTTCGGTAAACGGGTTTAATAGCACCCGGCAAGCCGTGTTGGGATAATAATATGTCGTATTGTAAATACTGCGCGTACGCCTTCGCGTTCAGACGTAATCGCTCGGCGGACCTGGTGTGAAACTTTCAAAGTCTCGAATATAGTTTCGATCTCACCGCGCACGTGGAATATTACTGCAGTAACCGTCGCCATACGTCGCATACGGTCGTAATACGACGTTATACGTACCGTTGTAATGTATAATATATTATTTCTATACTTATATATATATATATATATATATTGTTAAAAACTAGGACTCGGGGATTTATATGAATTTGCATGTATTTTCCGAACAGTCCAAAAAGTAGCTAAGTAAGCTACGAGTTTGATTTGAAGTCGAAATTTTATTTTTACAAATTATTTTATTATTTTTTGACATATTATACTGCATATTTTTGTATTTTACTGTATTTTTATTACATATATACAGTTTTTAAATGCATAATGTGTAATATTTTGCCTATTTTAATTTAAATAACGTATTGATTATAGTCCATGTAATTTGGCGGAGTCGTTTTCTTATCTTATCTGAGACCCTATTGGGACAAGTAGTAATTTGTTATTGAGCGTGATAAACAAACTAGGTATGTCAGCAACATTACTGATTCTAGTACAATTTCGCGCAGTCATAGAAGAAACAATAAAAATTTGATTATTCCATTGAAATATGACGTCACCTGCCAAGGATTTTTATTAATATTTTTAGCGGGAAATCTATATCAGCTGTTACTATAGAACTGAATACAAAATAAGTTTAAACATATTTATATTTGAATAACTTGTACTAACTACTTATACTATGTTCAATAAATATATTAATTTCTAAGAAAATGCATTTATGCATTTATTCACATAGATAACCTCTGAAATTAATAACTAAATGAATATAATAAGAGATTCCCTCTAATGTAATGAAGAAAATTATTGAATAGTGTTGATGTGTACTGAGCACAAATACAAATTATCTTATATTTTATGTGTGCCTAGAACTTACTTATATTAAATATTATTTTGTTTAATTTGTCCGATTTTTTTTTATTGGCAACCCATATATTATTATTTAATATTTATAATATCTTGGTGTGCAATAAAAGATTTTAAGAGTGGAAGCAAGAGTCGAAAATATAATAACACTGTAGGCGATATTAGATTTTTTAGATATCCTTCAAATCATTTTTACCAACAAATATGGAGTAATGTTTGTGATAGGAAAAATTTGAATACTAAAAATAGTAAGGAACATACAGTACATGGTCTGATTTTATTTTTCAAAAAAATAGAATAAACACAAACAAATTAATTATCATTGTAGCTTATATTTGTTCGTTACATTTTGATACTGATGCATGATATTATAACAAGCAATTGAAACACTTTTAAATTATTCATCACGGCATAAAGATAAACGGATATTAAAATGCCGACACCAACTGATAAGCGATTACTTAATACTGATAATAAATTCTGGGCGAATGTCGTAGGCATCATCCGTATCAGGGAGTTGCTGACATACCTAGTTTGTTTATCATGTTATTGAGTTGGTTTGACTAGTGGATCGTTTCTTAGTCGTGTTCGTTTTTATTTTTTTTATTTTATTGGGTTTATTTTTGTAAAACAAGAGCATAAACGCATATTTTATAGTGCATATTTCTGAGGTTTTTTAAAGCATATAAATCTGGGCTCTATAGTCGCGGCAACGAAAAATGAGCGCTGGCCCCCGCGACCCGTTGTCTATACCCACTCTGACGGCCAGTGACTCTCAACATAGTGCAGTTATCATGCCGCTACGTGCCGCGCTGCGGCATACCTG
>JAIPRM010010294.1:0-13899 GCA_025469315.1 Stegophylla sp. TES_Ste_2020
GGGGATCCGTTCACTTTAACTAAATCTTGTCTTGATCGTTTTCGATGCGGTACAATGATGATTATACACACACACACACACACACACACACACACACACACACACACACACACACACACACACACACACACACACACACACACACACATATATAGACGTGTTTGTTTGTACGTGACCTCACAACTTTCAGTGTTTGGAACCCTAAGACTTTTGGAGTACAGATATTTTGATAAATAACGCTAAAAGTTTCGTCGAATCTACGATATACGTATATCTTGGCTTAATAATATTCTGGTGTCATTATTTTTGCTTATATTTACTTTTGATTTCACTATTTTAATATTCTTTCAATTGTATTGTATTTATTTGCACTGAAGTAATTTTTTTGGACTTAAATAAATATAAATAGCATTGTAAAATTTATTCGGTGTTTTATTTCACAAATAATCGTTTTGAAGAATCAAATATTTATATTTTACGTGAAAAAAAAAAGTATGACTTGTTTTAATGGAAAAGTCAAAATTCACATTTATTGGAATATTAGTATCTATCTATATTAAATAAAAAAAAAAATATTGAAGCATAAAATATATCGAGTTGTATTCATTCGCGAACATTCTTAAATGTCTACATAGGTCTTAGTGTAATCCATCTTTGGGTTATAGTTAATGCGATTTTGTTCGCTCTAATGGAAAAGCTACTGAGCCGATCTACATACATCTAAATAAATGGTTCAGATGTAGTTTAGAAAATATTAGACTTAGCAAAATAAATGTTTTGGATATTTTTTTTTTGAATCACGAAAATCTTATTATTATTTAGTTTTAAATAAACATTATTTTTGTTCGACTATCTAATACTTTTAGTGGTTATTAGTTTTAATAGTTTATTCTATTCTGTAGTATTTTATTACATCATATTATAATGCATTTGAATTTTTAAAGCAAAGTTGCATAATATACAATTGTATAATATTATTATAATTGGTAAATATATTATATTCCAAATGTAAAAAATACCTCAATTTAATAATAAAAGATTCGCTCATTTCATTATCCTTGCAAATGGCGTTCTTAGAAATATTTCTTAATTAAATTCGATAATAAATATCTTACAATATTTAATTAAGAGGTTTATGCGAATAATAAATAATTAGTGTTTAGTGATGTTTTAAAATCTTTTATATTAAATTTTCTGTAATATATACATCATATTATTATTACTGTTTATATATAAAAATAGAGAATTTCTTATTATTACTATTTCATGGTGTTTTTGCTTTATTCTTTTAAGTGTTAAAAATATTATATAAGCTTATTAATAAACATAAGTCTTCTTGTATTTAAATTTTTGATAAAATTAGACGAGACGATTTCCAGTTTAAACTTGAGATTTCAAAACATATGGTGAAAGTGATAATTTTCACGATGATGTTTATTTTGTTATTAAATTTTTTAAACATAAATACTCAATATTTAACTACTGATAATAATGGTCCTGTATAATAAACTGAAGCTTGGTTTAAAATCGATTAATTGATAAAATGATTTATTGTTTCTTTAAAATTCGACACATTTTCAAGAGTTTCTCATCCGAGAAGTGAAGATTACCAATTGTGTTCCGGCTTTTTTATATCTACCAATTTCGTACTAAAAATATTTCAATATAATGTTTTACACAAAGTCATTAGTCCATTTTCAAAAACGCTCAAAAATTATTTTTCTACGAATTTTAGATTTTTATGCCTGAAGTGTATTTATATTAAAATACAATATTTGTAGTAATACTTTTGAACGGTAAAATATTTTAGGCGTAACTAACCTAAATTGTTACTGTTTGTTCCTTCACGTTATATATTATGTCTTGTCTATATTTTTGATTTTTTTTTTTAAATATATAAATTGGAAGTTTAAAACATAGTAAAATAGATGATTGTTTATCTTAAAATCCTATAGAAGTTAGAGTGAATGACACGTACGAATAGCTATTGGGTTGACAGCGTGACGTGACACACCCAATTGCGTGCCAACAAGCCTTTTTTCGTCCATGTTCGTCTTTCTGATTTTCTGTCGTTTCTATGTTCGTGCTACGGTATTTAATGACGTGTATATCTTGTTGAAAATTATTTTATGTAAAAAGATAAGTTATACCTAGGCTAAAAAAAAAAAAAAATCATTTTAAAGTCAATCAGAAATATTTTTAGAAAATTTAGGTACTTTGCATTTAATTTTTCAAGTGGATATCTATTCATTATAGGTATTTATTTTTTGACTATCTCAAATTGTAATCGTTAAATCAACGAACTTTAAAATACCTTTTATAATTTTGAACATAATTCAAATATTTTCACGCAGTTTCTTGCATTTGAAAATTTCAAGACTTTTTTTTAACCATATTTTAAATTATTTCAATAGTTCAACCAATATAATTAAGCAATTTTTTTTTTTTTTTTCGTTAATGAAAGCAAATTTACTGAGCTCTCTGTGTGATCTAAAATAAGTAAAATTGTAAAAAAAATGAAAAGTGGTGCTTTGTCACGTATAATTACAAAATCATTTTTCCACATTACAAACGAGATTATTATTGCCACGAAATCAAATACTTGAACTGATTAAACATTGGAAAATTTCGATTTGTTTCATCATAATTTATTTTATCGTTTGGAAAAATAGGATTAAAAAAACGACCATCAAAAAAATGATAAAAAAAACTATCTTAAGTAGATGGGGGGAGGGGGAGAAATAAATAGTTTTTGAAATCAAATTGAAATTTTCTTCGTTTACTGTTGAAAAAATGTTTTTGCTTTTCCGTTTTCGCCACATTTGTCTTTCTCCCCCCGACATTGTCTTCGGCGGTACATACAACGCGAGCCGTCGCACGTTATAATACTATCATGACAAGAACCCGTAACGTAACGGCCGTTACGAAACGTTTTCGCGTCGGTCGTGTCTGTTATATTATTGTCTAGCAGCCGCCATCACCCCGGCACTCCAGCTGGCGGCTTGACGTACAGTTTCTCTCGTCGCATTTGTCGCGGTGAAAACCTGCACGCGGCGTTCGGGCGGTTCGGCCGCGGGCGAGGGCACGGCGGCGGCGGAGCTTTCCGGAGATGTTACGAAAATAAAATAAATCGTCCCCCATGTGTCGTTTGTCTCTTAAACGCTCCAATGCCTCCTTACCACTTATCTGTTTTATCATTACGACGCGATACACTTTTGCTTCCCCGCCATCCACGCAATGTCGCGGCGAAAAAGCTCTCGACCGTCTTTTTTTTTTTTTCTATTCACTACTCTTACGCGCATGCGCCACTGTTGTACCACTACAGGGTGGGGTCTATTAGTTTCGTAAGTAATTGCGGAAAAACTATACAAGCCGTTTTGTACGAATTAATTATTAATACCCCTTCTCTCGGAGCACGCGTTCGATATGGCAACGAGAAAAAAAAACAGCCAGCCGGATCAACATTTAGCATCACATATATATGTATACTATCATGTAAAGTACAGTAAAGTATAGACAAGACAGCCAGATGTATTTCGCACCAATGGATAGGTACTGTTGGCTCCTCCGGTGGGATTTGGAAGGCGCGTTAAATTTTTAAAGAAACGATATATCGTTTTTCCGGAGTTTAACAATTTTGACCGAAGCTTCAGTTTGTGTAAGATGAACATTAAATTTGTGAAGCCGATTAATTATAATTTCCACTCTATTTAACGAGAACAGAGAAAAAGCAAATGTTTGATGAGAAAAACGAGTTATAAAAAATAATATTCAAAAACTTTTTTTCACATTTTCAAAATTTTCATGCACTTCGGTGCATTTCATCTTTATTGAAATTTGCATAAAGTTTAGATTGCTCAAATCTATTGGTAGTTTTTCTCAAATTTTGCAAAACTATCGAGACTTTCGAAAAATTAGTACCATCCAGAGCGATTTTCACATGTGACGATCGCTGAGAGGTTTGTGTCACAAGATTTTCTCGAATTCTTCTTTTAACGCCCTCGAGCGACTTCGGGGGTGTGTTTTTTTTTCGCGATACACTCTACTCTCTCAACATACTTCCTCGGAAAAGATGATTAGCCGTTTCTCCTCTCGGAGAAGCGGGAAACAAATCTATGATGAGAATTTTCCCCATCCGGAGTATCCCCTCACGATGATAATAATAAGAATTCGGTTGCTGCTGCTGCGACCGCGTTCTTTGGTGCGTCCGCTTCGTTAACGGCGTTTCGCGTTTTAGTGGATTATCGCGGCTTCCGGTGCCGCAACGTCGCTGGCGCGCACGTTCTCCGTGTAGTCGTTGGAACTCTACCAAAAACCCGCCATCGCCATCGCCGCCGACTCAGGGGCGGCATCGGGCTTCACCGCTGGCAGGCGTCTAGTAACCGCCTTACCCTCCCCGGTAGTCTGGCCGGTCGCGTGCGGGATTTAACTCCGCGCGCGCGTGGGAAACCACCACGGTGACAAAACGACCACCCAAGGGGAAGGCACAGCTGTAGTGCTCAGGGTGTGAGGAGGGGAGGCAGGAGTCTGTTCTAATCATCACGCCGATACGGTCTAAACGATCTCTATACAACGCCAATGCGTCTCCCTAACACCCGTACGCGATCTACAACGTAATATTTATATACGTATTGTATGATATCTTCCACCCTCCTAACCTAACGTAACCCTCCCCTCTTATTTCCGCCACTTCGAAGTATATATATCGTCCCGACGACGTTTTTTTACGATAATATAATTAATGTGACTTACGATTTACAAGAAAGCGGAGAGGGGATTTTAGATTTTAGATTTTTTTTTTTTTTGCTTCCGGCTCTTCTATTCTGCTGCGCCTTGTCTCCTCTAAGTTTCGAGGTCCCGTAAATAAGCTAAACAGAAAAGGTCATCGCGTTTATAAAAAATAACCCCTCTCGCTCCGAGAATATTAGGTTCATCCACAACTACAGAAAATAGTTCGACGATCGTGCACGGCCGAGTACACTACACACCACATACACATATATATATATATATATTTCTGGTTAAATCGAGTGTTCTATAAGAGTACTAGGAAAACGAATGGCGTAATTTAACTGTACGAGTTGTACTTAACCGCGCAAGAAACTGTTACTGAATTTCCGGAAATAAATATTTCAAGTAGGTACCAACAGGGATGCCTGCAGGAGAAAAAAGTTTAGTGTGTTTGTGTGTGCGTAACATGCAAAATTAAATTTCAATTTTTCTCTTTCACACCACCATAAATAACTAAGTAGGTACCTGTTAATCTAACGCACGTAACGTGTGAGTTAATTTTTATTATTATCAAAACAGTTTCTAATTAATTGTTATGGTTTTATTTTTGTTTTTTATACCGTTGTCGATTTATTATCATCTATGGACAGATGCATTTTTATATTGAAAAGATGTTGAACTAAAGTGAAGGAAAATGTTTTATTCATTAATTAATATTTTAAATATTCGACACAATTTTTTTATACTTTTAAATCTCAAATGGTTATATTAGCACCCACTTCCCCCTTTTTGAGGACGTCTCTGAGTACCTATGTTCATCTATATTTCAATAATGTTCTTCAAGCCCATGAAAAAGTAGGTACAATTTAAATAATTACAATATAATATGAATCAATCAAAATTAGTGTTGTTACCATTTCTAATCATTTTTTGGAAAGATTATATTTTATACCATATGCAAACAATTGATACTCTAACAGAACAATAGTCAATAATCACCGCAAAAGTGTTATTGTGTGTTTATAAATGTTTTTTTTTTACACAGAATGTTTTTCTCGAAGAAAAACTAAGTTGTAAAATAAAAAAAAATACTTTATAGTTGAAATTTTGTTGATCATTTAACGGTATATTTTCTGAAATCTCGATATTGTTTTTAAAAAGGGTTTCTACGGTTCTCTACTGATAAATAATTCTTGAAGACGTACACGCTCCTAATGCCATGCTAGTATGGATCTATTCACTTTAGTTCAATTTATTTTGGATGAAGGTTTAGAAGGATGACGGTTGAAGTTGTTCACATTAGAAATCCTTTTTATTCGCCGGGTACAGAAAGTATCTACTATATATATTATACAATTGTGAGTTTAAACATTTGAAGTAGTTACATTTTATAGCCGGTTGGGGAGTCTTAAAATAAAAGTAGTAGCTAGGTTTAATTTACGTACAAGGTAACTTTACGATATACCTATGTATAGAGGATACACAAAAACATCTTCATACGATTATAATATATTTATACCGAGGATAATGAAGTGAGTTCATGTTTGAATGTTAAATATTAAAACAAAAACATCGTGTTACTGTTTGTATCATAATTTTTAACAATTTGATTGTGTTGTGAATAACGTCTGATTTAAAAACGGAACACTGAATTGTAAATGAAATATCAATGTACAAATTATTTTCTCTGTCCTACACTCCCAACACAGTATTTTTAGTGGTGAAAACTAAAATCTATTGTCAAATTAGCTTTAAAGGTTTTAACATAATATATATTATGTTTTAGCGTCTGTATCATTGTTCCAAGTTAACAGTTAATGATCAAAGGTGCGGATCATATGAATTGTGTTCTTATAAGTTATAATCTTTGAAAAACCGAAAAGAGAGTTTCATTGAACACGAATACTATAGTTGTGTTGTTTAAGTTGTATTTATGGAAATTAAAAAAACATTTTTGCTCTTCACGACTGCCTTATTCATATGTTCTGTAAATTTTACCATACACTGTACGCATTCAAGCGCATTCGCTTATAATTCAAAATTAATTTGAATTACATTCGAAAGGGTTCTTTATTTTGAAAACCAAATATTTTTTCACACTCCCTCGGATTATCAGAGGTTTTTGTAGCCATTATATCAATTGAAGGATCTCTCTCTCTCTATTGGTACGGTATATATTTTACGGTCGATTTGATTTGAAATCTGGTCCGGTACGGTTATACTCGGGTGAGTAGGTCAGAGGGGGTAGTGGAAAGTCACCGGTATGTACCCAGTGGGCGCGCGAGGAAGGAGGTATTTACACGGAGTTCGATAATTTGTTCGGGGACCGGAGAGAAATTCAATTTCCGGTCCTTCGCAGATATAAATTTGAACAACCGTGCACGAGGGTTTGATTCCTATAAGTTTATTCTACTTCGTTGACATTCTGCAAGAATTTGTGTGTGTGTGTGTGTGTGAGTGCGCACGTATATATTTGTGTTTGTACACTTGTGGTGTGTTTATCCTAAATTCGCCGTAGAACCAATAATTATTCAAATTTGATTGCCACTGAGAATAAATGGCCATCGAGAGAAAAAAGGTAGGTTTTGCCCGAACGGCATTGTTACTTTCACAAATCTTCAATTTCGTAACTAGAGTATAATATTATAAGGCGAATTTTAAAAACATGTTTTATTGCATAAATTATGTTGTAACTGTATTGTGTTGAAATAAATCAATATGGAATTGCGATAAATAACGTTTTTAGTATTGAAATTTAATTTTAAATAAACGTGTAATTTAAATCCAATCAATGTAAATTTTATTATTTATAATATTAGTAACAAACATTATGCATTACTATCATAGCACTTACGGGTTGTGACTGTGGACGAGCACAATGAAACTAGTTTACATGCTATGATGGGAATGGTGTATAAGTGCAATAAATAAAAAACAAAACAAAAAAAAATTGAATATGCGACTAATATTACTAACCCAAATTTCCTTAAACACTGTTTAATATTACATGATACGATTTTTTTAAATAATATAATTACAGCACTTTCGTTTCAATTTTTATTTTGCGGATAGTAAATAATTGATTTAAGTCAGTTATCAAGTAAAGATGGATTTCCTACTTGCACTTATTCGTAGGTTTAGATAATAATTAAATAATTATTACTCTGTACAGTTAGGTTTCATTAATGCAACAACAATAACACATTTGGTTCATAGCAAACATATTTAAATTTTATAATTCTTTTTTTTTGTAAAATTACAATACGAAGGATACAGGATTTTATTGCACCCATCGTCATGGGCTGCTGGTATGTTGTAAGTGTCGAGTTTGTTAGGTGGGTAGGTAGTTGATTGAAATTTGTGAAAAAGATTTCTTCAGCACTTCCGGTACCGATAAATATAGGTTTTAAAAGATAAATATATTTTTAATTAATATCATATGTGTGGTGTGTGGCATATTATAAATGTACGTTTTAAAACGAAGCTGGTTAGGAAAAGGCACTTAGGCGAAATGAAAATTGAGAAAGAGTTCGTTTTAAATCGTTCGCCTTTGGCGTTCTCGTCGAGTGTTGTACACGTGTTTGCGCTCGAATGCCGATGCACGGTCGTAAATCTAGTGCCGGCCGGCAAGTGGCAAGGTGTGTGTGGGTGGGGGGTAGTAGTTGGCGGTCCCAGAGGTGCAAACAAGAGTCGCTAAAAATATTTCAGAAATCCGGGGACTGTATGCGAAAAATGTCGCCGGGTCAGCTCCGTTTAATCACGTAGCCGAGCCCCGTCCGTCGCATAACGTTTGTTTATCGAAAGTTGAATATTTATTACACCGCGTCCCTTTCCGTATCCAATATTCTCCGCGTCCCGCGTCCTACATGTCGTATATAGTAATATACGGATTATATTATTATAAGTAGGGCCCGGAACTTGATGCATTTGCATCTTTTTTTTCTTTTCTTTTGCTCTAATGTGTTGCTCGTTTCTACAGAAATTTGATTCATGAAATACAGAATCTAATGGCACAATTTTTTTATTTTGTATTTCTTGCATTTTTTGGGGAATTTTTCGATTTACGGTTATTTTTTAATATTTCGGTGCATTTTTTCATTTTTCTACATTTTGTTCATTTATTTGCAAATATAATTGGTAGGTATGATAATTTTTTTTTTGTTACAGAATAGGCAAAAAACAAAATTTTAAGAAAAGTAGAAATTCTACATTTCTAAAATTTGTAGAATCCTCAAGAGTATTTACATTTTTTTTTTCAAGTTTATAAAAGATAAACATAAATGTTTAATGTCATTTTTACTGTAGTACTTCAAGAATTTCGACAAAAAAGAAATTTCACTAGATTATTAATTGACTGATATTTTTTTTTCGAGTTTAAAAATTGTAAAATATATATATTTTTAATGTCATTTTATGCATTTTTTTTAGTGCAGTTTTTACATATTTTTAGGTCATCAAGTCCCGAGCCCTAATTTATAAACGTGTTGTGTGTGTGTGTGTGTGTGTGTGTAATCCCATGTGTAATCCACATGTATGTGCATATTCCGACAGTGTCGATTAAATGATAATTTTTAATGGAAAACTTCGAGTTGCGTACCCATCGTCTGAAGATCGATTTGCCCCCCCCTCCCCCGGTTTTGTTTTGTTTTATTGTTGTTTGATTTAATCGAATATTCTTGTTTCGTCGCGCCGCGACGGATTCCCGAGAGCGAATGCCAAACTGCCGCCGCCGCCTCCGACTCCTCTGTAACCTCCATTCTACTGTTGTAGTAGTGCGGTTGCTCTGGCCGGGATTTCGGCCATAAACGGAGACGCGATGATCCCGCGAGATTTGGGTCGGTAAAAGAAGGGGGAAAAATAAAAATAAAATATACGTACGTACACATTCATCCCGACCGTGATTTGAATAATAATAATAATAATAATAATACGCGCTGTTATGACGTTGTCGCTACGTACCGAATTTTTCGGCCTCATCGTTCGTTTATTTACATAGGAAATGAATGTGTTCACGCTCCGCTATTGGAAGCCCCGTATGAGAGAAGTGGTTGTTTCGTTTTTTGCCATTGCCTTTAGGCAGTGGCGCCGCCGTTTGGAAAAAAGTACTGGGATAGCAAATGGTTCTCAAAAAAAAAAAAAAAAACTCATAAAACAAATGAATCTGTATCATATTTTCAATAAAAGTAGAGATTTTAGAGATTAATATTAGTAATAAATAAATAATTAGTAAAAATAGCCTTCTTTTAATTATTGATGACACGTTAAATTCTTTAATTACTTAAAGTTTGTTAATTTCTACATCTTATATATATATAAATCACAATAGTTTTAATAAAAAACGTAGGGTGGCAGTTGCTACTTTTTGGCTACCCCGATCGGCGTTTATGGCCTAAAGCATTGGTTCCCCTTGTAACTTAACCTACCCTTGTAATTTTTCAAAAACCTCACTCCCTTCTTGTATATTTTCAAAATTCTTATCCTCTTTAAAACATAATTTTGATATATATATTTTTAACCATACAAATAAGTTATACAAAATAACTATATAAGTTATACATATATTTATACAACTAATGAATTTTTATTTTCATTATTTTACAAAAATTAGATATTAGTTAATCTACTAACGCATAATATTAAACATAATAACAAATTATTAAATATAAAAACAAAAATAATGACATAAAGTATAAATATTAATTAAATTACTGAAGCAGATTTAAAATTAATTTTTTTGACAAAATTACCAAAAAAAATGCTCATTATTTCTTCATCTCAGAATTCCCCCCTGTGCAGTATCTTAATTCCCCCCTAGGAGAGAATTCCCCACCGGTTGGGAACCACAGGCATAAAGGATAAACGTTATCGACTGTTATTTATATACGAGTATGTTTTGAGTTTTGGATTTTTAGACTACGCACTACAGGCCTGCCGGTATCGTCTATATATCACAGTGGTCGGCAATATTTTTTGTTATTTATCACCCTTTGATCCTGATATTTTTTCACTGTTTCACCCTACCATCAAAAACTAATCGATTTGGTAATTACTAATTAATCAGTAATATGTGACGAGAAACGTACGCAAGATTTCTTAACGGCGGGAATAGGACGAAGGGATGAGCAAAAAAAAGAATAAATAAATAAATAAATAAATAAAAAAATAATTAAAAAAAAAATATTGTAGCTGGATTCAGCGCCAACATATAATGAAGATTTTATTACATTTTACTAGAAATTTCATTATTAATTTTTTTTACATCAGGATTGAACGTCACCCTTACACTGGGTTTATGTCGCCCTAATGTGACATGTCACTCTGGTTGAGAACCACTGGTCAATATCGTTGCATGTGTGTACACTGCACTGACGATACCCCGAAATAACACGCCCTGTCCATTTCGTTGGAATAATATTATTCGACGGTATATTTTTACTGACACCGATTTCTGACGTCGGATTAATTATTAACATTTTTACTATTTAGTAATTATTATTATTTCGTATAGAGGAGCAGCTGACTACGTGTAAATATCGCAGATAATAGCATTTATCACGCGGTATTATTCACCCAATAATAATAATAATAATAATAATAATATGTTTACTATTCGGCAGCGTTACCTGTTAATATTATTATTATTATTGATTACATTTTATTTTACCCCGTAAATCACTTATAGAAACCAGGTACGTTTACGCGAAAAATGTGTCTTTATTCGGCGTTTCGTAATCGTCTTTAAAATCGTTATCTCAATGATTGATTGGTCGTTTTGTTGGAATCGATAATTTGCATATTTATCAAGAAAACTGTACGACTAGAGTTCAACTAAATTTTTGAACTTTTATACGTTTAAATAGATTTAAATTCTCCGTGAGTTGTTGTTGATTGTTTATATTGCAAACGATGCGTTTCGAAAATCATTACCCAATTCACAATACAAAATATTTTAACCCTCGTGTAAATCTGTCGTTTCTACAACTTGACATTGATGTTGTAATTTTAAACACGTGTAATGTATGAAAAAACGAGATTAATGAGTCAAAAAAAAAAAAAATTATATTTGAAAACTATTTATTTATCGCTTTGTTATAATGTTAATTACCAGACATTTATAAATATAAATAAATATAATATATATTTTTTCTTTTTTCAGGTAAGCCAGAAATAGTGTACAAGATATTTTGTGGTGTATTACTAAATAGTAAGTACTCAGGCTTAGCCTGGTTCATTCCTTTGTTGATAGTGACGAAAAAAATATTGATTACAACAATAATTATAAAAAAATTGAAAACTTTCAATTGGCTAATAATAATTTAGCTAAACTCGAATGTTTTGTGAAAAAATTATATAACCGGTTATTTACGAATACACGGGGATGGCCTTAAATTGCCTATTCGATACGCCGGCTATTGGCCGAGTTCGACATTTTGTAATTACTTACATCAGCGGATCCCTCCCTCCCCAAACCTATGGGCCGCGGACGGTGGTCGAGGTTCTAAACCATCAGCATCAAACATTGAAATTTTATTTTATTTCATTATTATATATTACAGTTTTTGTAAAATTAAGAAAGTTATTACCTATTAAAAATGCATCAATAGTAGAAGATTCGTTGATTGAAGTTGTCCAGAAATGAAATTCGTTTTTAAAACCACAAATTTGGTTCTGTTTTTGATACCTGTTTAAATGATTTATTTGGGGCGGTTTCTGAAATTATACTGAGGCATTTTGTGGGCTTAAGACAAAAGTTAAAATAAATACAATGCTATTAGTTCAATTAAATATGATAATGTCGGTATTCGTATTATGTGTATTTGAATTCTATTGACTTGGCTTAGTTTTGCCAAATTCTATATGATTCGACGTAATTTTAACTCAGTCGTACAAAACGAGTAGCTGATAATAATATGAAACTTCGTCCGTCTTTGATGATTGGTACATTTAATCATTAATGGAACGTCTCTTCTGGATCTAAATTATACGCTTAACGTTGTATTTAGTGTATATGTACATGTTCTTACAGTTTAGAGTTATGCATTATAAAGTTTGTCAATCGACATGAATTAGTAATATGGAACTAGAGAAATTATGCGCGAATAGTCTCCCTCAATGGTTTTAGAAAAAAAAAAAAACGTTATCTGGAACTAGCATTTGCTAATATTTTCCAGAGTTCATCTCCTCTACTTTTGGAATTCGCTTTTCAAAGATTTCAAAGATTTTTATCTACTGCGAGACCAGTGTTTTGTTCCCTACGGGCTAGTGAAAAGCGTCGGAATTCTAAAACGTAAACGGTTTGACGATGTCACCGGGGTAGTTTATAATGTGTACGATTCCGGAAAACTTTTGTTCCAAAATGACATTTTGGCCAAAGTATTTTTAATTTATTATAACGCGTACACGTTCACCTGCTAATCCATTTAATCAGACAACTGCTGTATTGTCAACACTTCGTGTAAAATTTAAATGCGCAAAGTAATGGAAACTCTGTTCTTTAAAAGTTATATTTTTATTTAGTCAAATTTAACGCCTAATAATTATAACATTGCCTGTATGAAAGTTTTGATGTTCATGTGTGCAAGACGTGTCCTCAACTACGGTTACAATTGTGATTTTTTTTTTAAATTTATCGTATACAACATAACGAGGTCGACCAAAGCTAATCAGCATCAATTACGATAAATTCGGACAGTAAAAAAGTAATAAATCATAATATAAAATGTATATTTATTATCACTAGTATCACTAGTCTATTTATAAGTATGTAATGACTAGGGCCCGGATTTCATTGCAAAATGCATATTTTTTTGAATGATCTTAGGAAATGCTTTCCAACTACAAAATTTGTTTCATGTGACCGACACTTCAAATACTTTTATTTTGCATTATTGTGCATATTTAGATATTTTTTTATTTTTAGTGCATATTTCAGCATATTTCATTTTTTTTTATTCGTTTCAATGCATATTTAAACAATAACCCTTCAATTTTAATTTATAGTATCTGTACATTATACAAGTCAATAATTTAAATTTAGCTAGTTAAAAATATTATCATCCATGTTTTTTGGTTTTTTCTTAACAATACTATAAATCTCTCAGTAATTGCTATGAAGTTTGAATCTTATCTTTACTCATGATCACCTGGACTCGACAGACGGCAAATAGT
>JAIPRM010010295.1:0-13899 GCA_025469315.1 Stegophylla sp. TES_Ste_2020
AACAATACGAGTATAATATTATTATTATTATTATAATGTGATGCACTGGATATTTTAAATCCGACCAAATCGTGTTTCGTTCGAATTTATTTTCTATAAATTAATAAATAAAAAAAAAAAAAAAACAGTGAATACCGAGAAAATGGTCGATAATAATCTTAATATGAATTGTTTGAATTGTTATTTGATTGTTTATTGACAAAGCTCAATTGTACAAATATAATTCTCTGTTACTCGAAATCGGTTAAATTAATATAAAAATTATCGTTTATAGAAAAACGGTTTCTCAGCCGGGGGTCCACGAGAAGGTTTTAGGAAAAACTGAAAATTTGGTTAAAAATTTCATTTAAACAGTTTGTATTCATGTGATGGATTTCTTGAAAACAAATCCCTCGTCTTTTTTTTTTTTGGAATAACCTGAAGAGCAAATATCCTCAGCTTTCTTGCAAAGCGTTCAATGCCCTGCTTCCGTTCACGAGCGCTGTATATCGGTGCAAAGAACCTTTTCATGGTTCAACCAGTCATTCATTAAAAATATGTAATAAAATCCTTTGTCAGTTCAGATTTTATTTCACAGTTTATTTATCATACGTTCAGCCAAATTCCAATAAATACTTTTTCATTATTAAAAATGCATTTCATAAATTCTCATCCATCTTATGAGAAAATCAATGACATTTGTGGATCCGTAAAGCAGTGGTGAAAGAATGAGGAGTACGTGAATGGAAAAAAAAAAAGGTTGAAAAACGTTGTTTTATAGTGAACAATTATTGAACGTTATACACTTTCTATCCGTGGTATTCGTCTAATGTTGGCAAAGTGTTATATTCTAAAAATAACTAAATCTGATTCGATGAGATTAAATATAAAAAATAATGACTGTAAAAGTGTTGGACCATCATCTGGCCCAACAATTTTGGTCACTAGCCATTCTTGATTACTGTATAACAATAATAATCGTATATTATGCGTCGTAAAATCACGTTTCGTTTAAAAAACGTATAAATACTTGTTTCTATTTTTAGGATCAATCTTTTTTTTTTATTTTTAGTAATTTCAGTCGAAAATAAATTAGTCATTTAACATATATAATGTCATATTGATCGAAAGAAAAGTGAAATTCCGGTATTAATTTTTTAGCAATGTAAAACCAGTATAGCTTCTTCGTTCTACTTAGAATCCGAGAGAAAAATAATTATTTAATTAATATTGAATAATTATTATTAAATACTAGTTTTATTCTTATACACATTTAAATCGAATCGAAAAAGGGACCTTGGAGATTTTCGCAATGGACCAGTATTTTTTTTTTTTTTTTTCATACTTACTGGATAAAAATAAGAGATATGCGCTTATATTTCACTGCGTTTTCAAAATAATTTTAAAATTGTCGACCGTTCACAGACAGTTGAAAGTCGTACAAAAAACTATTGGTTTAAGTTTCGATTTTTCCGGTCATACTTGAAAATGATTCGTTCTACGGAGACTTTCAACGTTAAGGGCTGCACTAAGGGTGTCGAAATGTTTTCACCCGACACTTTTGTGTGTTATAACTACGAATATGAGAACGACGCTTATCCCACGGCGTTAAAACAATCAAAAAATATTAATAATAAAGTCCATTGCCATCGTTCGGAACAAAAGAAAAATGACGACCGAACATTAGAATAGTATCGCAGTCGATACAATCGTACTAAAAGTATAACGTTTTCGTTTAAACGCAACAAGCACAATCTCCGACTAATAATATTATATACACACCGCCGCTTCTCATTATTAATGTTTTCCATCTCGAATAGTAATTAAATCAACGAATATTATACAGGTGAAACGATAATGTTATAAAGATGTATAATTCACGAATAATTTCATCAGTAATAATAATAATATAATGAATAGGATTTGGATGTTTATGAATTTTTCATAGTTTTTTTTTTTTTTTCTTTTAACGTTTGCATTGCAAACCGGAATACAAATTCATTAGATATGAAATAAAAGCAGTTATTTTGAGTTTTATTTCGGAAATTTTTGCGTACTTTACAATTTTTATGAATAAATGTATATTAAAAAAAAAAAAAAAAAAAAATGTAAATAAAAGCATATTTGTACGAAAAAAAAAATGGACAAATTCATTTAAAATCAGAAAACATTTTAGAAATACTTTACCGGGAATTCTGCTGCTCCTATAATCTGAATTGACGACGAAGGGAAAAACTACGATTTTCGATCATTTACTTCTGAATTAAAAATTCTGAATGCGAAATTTCTATAACAAATGCTAAACGACTATTTGAAAAATAATATTTAGATACTAACTTTCTTTATACAAAATCTAATTTATGCTTTTTACCAATAGAAATAACTCGTTTGGAAACCTGTATCGGAAATTTAGATAATTATTCGTTGAATTTCTAAAAATTATTTACAAAAAGTTAAAGAATTAACTTTTTGCAAACTACTAACTAAACCATGCGGATAAGACATTATTGAGATAAAATAATGTGAGTTCTAATAAAATAATCAGGGCATCGAAATAATATAGAAACTTGTTGAAATTTTCTATGGAAAGGTGACTTCAAAAGACAGTTAACCGTCTCGACTATTTACAAATGACAGTGCGTAAAATTTAAATACTGACCAATCACGCGATGAACGAAGTTTTTCTGCTTACAAAGATGTATTATTATCCCAAAACAGACACAAGTTTCGAATAACACAAAATCTAAAATAACTTTAACCGTTCAAGTCGATACGCACCACAGAATGTATAAAAAAATCACTTAAAATTAAATTCTAATTAATCTGGAATTCATTCGGTTTATTTTATCTCGAATAAAGAAAAGTACATATAATATTATGTGTATATTAATTTACAGTTAAATAATTTAATTGTTCATTACGATTTTATAAGTGTCGTAAATTTTGCGTATTTAAATGTTTTTAAGTAAAAAAAAAATATATATATATATATATATGTATTATAATTAGGGCCCGGATTTATATGCATTTGCATGTATTTTCTAAACAGTCCGAAAAATAGCTAGGTAAGCAACAAGTTCGATTTGTAAATCCGAAGTATAAAATTGTATTTTGCATATTTTGTCATTTTTTGACATGTACTGCATATTTTACGATTGTTTATTGCATATATACGGTTTTTAAATGCATAATATGTAATATTTTGCATACTTTAATTGAAATAACGTATTTATAGTTATATTTTTAGTCCAGGTAATTCGACAAAGTCGTTTCCTCATCTTATCTGAGATCTATCCGGACAAATAGTAATCTGTTATTTGAGTAGGTTTAAGTGAATCATATTATATTAGTCGTGTTGTTCGTTACTTCGTGTTAGTGGTGATCCGAGTGGGCGTAACTTTCATTCGATTTTATGAAAATAAAAGGTTTTTTTATTGATTTTTTTTTTTTTCATATTTTTTTAAGTTTATTGGGTATATTTCTTTAAAATAACAGCATAAATACATATTTTATAATGCATATTTCTGACGTTTTTAGTGTATATAATTCCGGGCCATAATATTATAATTTAGTGTGTACATTTTTCATTTATTATTAAATTTTAAAATGTCCTATTTTTCCTACTCTTTAAATGGCAAATTCTCAAATTTATTAGACATATTTGCGTGCATTTTTTTAATGTTTTTCAGGTCAAAAAACCACCTAACCCTAATAATGAAATTATTGTTCCCCGTCACTCTGTTCGCGGATGGGACGTGCGGCAATCGCATTTTCAATATTTAATAAGTATAGGGTACGCGTGTTGCGCGTTATATTGTTGTTGCGACCGGTCTGGATCGCGAGAGAAACGGAAAATCAATCCGAAAACGATATAAGAATATATTTTAATGAACACACACATTTTCATACTGCGAAATTACCGTACTTGGAACATTACCGGCACGCCGACGCGAATCGGGGCACGTAACGGAACCCGCGATCGAGACAACAGAGCTTATAATAACAATACGAATTGGGTTCGTTTCCGTACCGAACACAATATCGAAATACGACATCGCGTCCGTTTCGTGTCCGCAAGATCCGTTTCGACGCAAAACATAATAATTGATATATTCTCCGCGACTATATATATATATATATATATATCGAAGAACTCGGTAAAGCGCAATGTCACGAGCGAAAAAATGGGGGAGGGGAGCTTGAGGGGCTTAACCCATCGAAAATTATAATATAACCACCCCTGAATTTATTATATTTTTGGTTTAAGAACACCCGATTATAAACACACGGATTGTGTCTGAAATGATCTGGGACACACCTCCTCGTGTAAACACTTGATCCCATATAATAGTTTTCTACATTATTTTAAATTTCTGCATGTGTTCTGATGATCGTTTTTACAAAAAATTGTATTTTTCCTTTTCTTCATTCATTGGATAAAGTAAAGTAAAGTAAAACAAAAATAAGTATAGACTAGAATGCCGAACATACTTCGCACCAGGGGTATTCTTCGTTTCTCGCGTCAAATACTCTTGGCGGGAGTGTTGAAAATTATGACTATTATATTGTTCTTCATATTATTAACATTTTGCTCAGAATCGTATTATTGAAGAAACGATTTATTGTTTTTTTTTTTTTTTTTTATATCAACACACCCACAAAGAGTATCTGACCCGAGGAGCGAAGAATACCCGTGGTGCGAAATATTTTAAGTTTTTAGTGTTTTTACAATGATGTTTATTTTTTTCATTTATTTTTTTCTTTATTTTTCTGTGTACAACTTTTGTATGGAAACACTTGTCCAAAAGTTTCGACCAGCAACTTTTGAAACCGAATTCGCCTCTAGATAGTACTTTAGAGAGATCATTTTTTGAATTTCTCAATTCTCCAATTTTTTTTTTTTTTTTTTGAAAACTACCCAAAATTTGACAAAAACGACTCGGAAACCATCATTTTTTGATCCGAACTATATGAAAATTTAAACATAGATAGAAAATAATATGAGAAATATTTTGGCGCAAGAAAATTTTAGATATGTGAAAAAAACATTTGGACATTTTCCTAACATTTTTTTTTTCTCATTTGTTCTTTATATTATTAACTTCATTTGTTCAGAATCGTCTTATCGAAGAAATGATTTATCGTTTCTTTAAAATTCAATACACCCGTCAAGAGAATCCCTCCCGACGTGCGAAGAACACCCCGACGAACGAAGTACACCCATCGTGCGAAGTATGTCCGGTTTTTGAAAATTATTTCCACGCAAAAAACTGCTTATCGTATTATTAAATCACAGTGTTGATTTCACAGTCGTGAATCGTTTAATGTCGTCCGAAAATCTTTTTATTTCGTAACTACATCATTCACGCGGTTTCATTATATTTTCAAAAAAAAAAAAAAAAAGAAAAAAAAAACAAGTCTTAAATATATTATGCTACAGTAGTAAAATCAACACACCGTTTAATAATTTCGCTGCTGTCCGGATGAAAAATGCTAATTGAACAACGTCCGGGACGCCGCCGTCGTTGTGCGTGTCCGCCAGAAGACGTTTGTGCGTATTTTAATGACGTGCGTTTACTGAAAATCGAAAGTGACAAAATATTATTTTAGGTACCTAGTGCCTAACACACAATGACGTGCATTAGCGTGTTAATTAATATAATATTTTAAACGACATCGTTTCTACGAGAAAACTCGTCCGGCCGGTCATATGAAAATTACCTGAAATGAACGCGTTCGATCCGCGTGGTAGATGTGAAACGTGAAATATGTTCACTACGAATTTCTCGACGTTTTATACCACTTAATTATTTAGTCATTAAGATGTTTTTACATACTTAATTAATTAAAATAAAATTATAATGTCGTACGTGTTGTGTGCATTTAAACGATTATGATAATATATATATATATATATGTATGGTAAGGTAATAATAAATTATTGCTCTGGTATTATGCATAGAAATTTGAAAAGCTAACGGCATAACTATATAGTTTTTATTTTAAATGAAATTTAACGTAAAAACATACTGAATATAAGAATTTATATATATTTTTTTTTTTTATTGCGGATAAACTAGATGTTCAATCTCAGGTTTTCGTTTTATCGAAGAAATTATTTATAGTTTCTCTGAAATGTAGCACGCCTACCAAGAGTATCCCGACCGACGAGGGAAGAATACCCGTGGCGTGAAGTTTGTCTCGCTTCTTGAAAATGGGATTTGTAGTGTCCAATATTGTCATCATAGACGGAAATTTGGCGAAACAGCTGCGAGGAAGGGAGCGGCGGGATAAGGAGTTAAGTCTTTCGTTCTCATTGCACTTTTACCATAGCCGCCGATCACTCGACTCGCAATTATTGATTCAACAACCTTGAAATAACTACGAACTCACTGATCAAATTCATTTTTAATATGCCCTATACGTATCAAACCTTTAATTTGTATACAGAATTAAATATTTTAAATTCAAAGTCCATTTATTATAAGAATCTTTGTCCACTAATGTATAATGTTAAGAATGACATTGCAGTTCCAAGTCATAGTTATTCTACTCGACTTAAATCCAAGTCTAATATTATTATGCCTAAAATAAAAACATTTTTCGGACAACAATGCCCTAAGTGTATTAGTATATCCAATATTGCAATAAGCATGATCTAAATGTTAATAACTTCAAAAATATTTGTTTGATAAAAATTATATTAATACCTTATTTTAATAATTGTTAATCAATTATTACATTTTAAGTTTATTTGACAAATCAAATTCTTTGTTTATATAAATAAATTAGTATAGTTAATTAGGTACCTATAGTTATAACTTTTATACCTTATGGAACTCTCTCCTCTTGCACAGCCATTGGCTTTCGAGGAGATTCATGTTCATCTCTTTTAAAATTCTATAAATTTACCATTTTGTAATGTTTTGTATTGTTCATTGTTTGATGGAATAAATTATTATTATTATTATTATTACAAATAATAATATTTTTAATACAATTGTATGTGTTCACAAAAATTTTAACACTTCTTCAAACAAGAAAAACTACTTCATAAATATATAAAATGCAATATAATTTTTTTTCGAGATTCAGATCTCAAGATCCTATTAAGTCAATGAGTATTATGAGCACAAAAGACATAAACCATCTATCAATCATATTAATTACCGATAGCCACTTAATTACTAAATACAGTCATACAAAAAAAAAAAAAACATATAATAATTGGTTACTCAAACGCTGCACGTTTAATATTCATGATCGACCCAAATTATTTGAAAACAACTGTTAAATTTTTTAACTCTATAAATATTATATGGTCTTTGGTACGATATAATATTATTTGTTTAACGCATTTTAAACTCAGAAGTCGTTCAAAAGATAACGTTTTCTAATATAATTTTTACCGTTATGTTAATGATGACAATATTATTAGGCGCTTTATATGCGTTAGGACTATATAGGGTCAAAGGACTAAATTTAGTATCTTCTAATATCAATTTTTAGGGGATTTAATGCCTCTAATTTCATCCCCTCCTCCCCCTTCTGATTTATGCCTATGACCGTGGCACTATTCAATGCCAAACACTTAATTCTATAGATTATCATAAGAAATTTTATTGACTTAAGAAATTATTTATACAATAACAACTGTTGAATATGGTCTACATAAGGACATAGCTACGTAATTAGTATGTACGAGCTGATGAAACGTTTTTAATAATTAAATACACGTCATTATGTATCTTACATTAATATTACTATCACAACTAACTTATCAACTGCAACGATACAATACAAACAGATACAATATAACCAAAGTAGGAGGCTATAGGCCTTTTAGCCCCTTGGGGCTACGCTGTGGTCAAATCAGAAGGTGGCTATAGTTCAGTTTATATGAAGCAAGCAAAAGGGCGAGAGTCATAGTAACCATATATAAGAAAAAAAAATCCTCAGGTTGTTATGTTTGGTACACTACAGTCTAGCGTTAGATAATATACCCTTATCAGTTATCAATAACCATTGTTTGTTTCTTTGATTTAGAATATTGTTGATCATTTCACATGTTCTCTTTTGAGTTCGCTGTTCATTTAGTTCTTAATTGTATTTAAATAATTTGTAATTTGTGGTAATGTGGAATTAACACCAATTAATGGAAGTGGATACATCAATTAAAATAATATTCGTTTTGTATTTTATTTTATCAATAAAAAATTTAATAGATAATAATAGTTTTGTATTGTCTGATATTTTTTTTACTGAACATTTGGTCACTCTGACGCTCGCCCTTTTGTCTGCTTCATACTGGTGCACAGTATTATATATTATGGCATGGCCTCTCTACACATTCTTACTTTATGGGTCAAATATAATATGTTGATAAGACTCGGTGGTGGTAGAAACTTAATGCACATTAAGGTGATCGAAATTAAATACAAAAACGTATAACGAAAATCCGAAGATAATAAGTAGTGGATAACATGATAATTATTATTTTTATCGATGACGATCTACGTTTTTGTTGGGTCATGATTGGCTCTGATGTTGCTATTTTCATGTTAATCACTATACAACCACACTGGCCCGCGGAATAAAAGTCAAATCACACAGTCGTAACTACATGACGAGTGTATACTTATGTAAATCGTATGATAAACTGTGGTTTTAAACTAAACTGTTTGTTTAACCACTAACCCATACGAATATGATAATAACACAGACAAGTATGTTTGTGCATACCTATTGTGTTAATATTTTTGAAAAAATCCACTTCCACCACTTCTTATTTCTTTATAACAACAGTATAAATACGCGCATTGGAAAATATCTATAGATATATTTTTATTTTCAATAATTTTATTTCTATCGAAAGTTTCACAATATATCACCACAGGAAACTTTTCGATTATTTCTGCGGATGTTTCTATTGAATATCTATAGTAATATTTTCGATTATTTCTCGAGGTATTTCCGACAAATAATTTTTAGCGATTATTTCGATTCGGATTCAACGTCCGGAGAAAAGTCACTACAATCATGATTTGAGAAATTTCTAAATTAACACATTTTCGCTTTCATATCGAATATCTAGAGAAATTCCAAATAAAATCTATTTTGGAATGTTAAGTCAAAAAGAACAGCGGTTGTTTCAATCACGCGAATGAAAGTTATGTACCTAGTTTTCCAATTGATTTAAATAATCAATAAATCAAATAATTGAACATAAAAAAAAAAAATGATTGAAACGCATACATGAGGTAAACATACAAAAATAAGTGACTCTATATGATATCATTGATTATTAATACTAGTATTAATAATCAATGATTATATGTACATATGTAAAATAATCGGCTCAATTGAATTGGCTCCAAACGTAGTCAATATTTTACCCTTAATAAGTATCTTTGAATTGGCTCCCAAGGATTTACTATTGAATTGGCTCCCTACCTTTTTTTTAGAAAAAAAATATTGGTGGTTACCAAAATGTTATTAATAATTCAAAGTTAGGCGTTATTTTTTAAATTAGGTTGACGTCAGTCACACACAGGATAACCATGTAGATTCTTAGTTTTAACACATGATTTACGGTATCACATTTGTATATTTTACTTTATTACATTGACAGTTATATATCTAATTTTTTACAAAAAATTGTTTAGTAAGTATACAATAAAAGCCAAACAATAATTAAAAAAATTAAAACACAGGCAATATTATAACTGAACGCATCATTATAATATATATATATATATTATACAAATTAATACAAAAAAAAGTTAAAACCCATACAATTTTATAGAGTGTCATTATAAAATAAACAAATAAAACTAATGAGTTAAATAAAAATATTATATTAAACTATTTGTCGTGGCTTATACTTATGGGCTAGTATTTTTATGTACTGAAACCTTGAATTTACAGCAGTGTCATATTTTTGTACTGCATCTTCTAAAAATTTTATTTTTTCTCTGATTTCTTTTCGGCGTGGTTTTATATTATTGGAACTTCTTATAATAATTGTTGTATCAGTTTGAATGCTATGTAATATATTTAAAAAGTTCAAGATATTTGGATGTGGTGAATAAGTTAGTGTCGAAAAAGTAATCTAATATAATATTATGAGAACCCATTGTTAAATAATAATAATAATTAACTTTAGGGAGCCAATTCAAAGGTCGAATTCATAATTACCCAAAATCGGGAGTCAATTCAATGGTCGCCAAAATAATTTGGTAATATTTTCGCTACGAATAATAATAACAATAATATCGTACATTAATAAACCAATAGATTGATAGACATAAATAGTACTACGAATAACTTTTATGTCACCAAAATATTTAATTTTATTTAATTACCTTTTACTTTTTTTTTTCATCATGCAGTTTAACTGTTTACCATACCGGTAAATAGTAGTAATAAATATTTTTTTGTACATTCGCTTTTTTTTTCATCAACATCAGTTCTCGGTCAATGTTTAATATGGTTTAGACTGGTCTATTGTTTCTATCATTTTTTTATTTCCACGAAAACTAATCACGTACTATTAATGTAATTACCAATCAACTATATTCGTGACTTGATTGTTTTGTTTTCTACCCAGAGGTTTTTTTTTTTTTTTTTCATTTTTATTATGTTGCCTGTTTATGACTACATACATAATATTGTGTATGTATGTAACGTAGTAAAAATGCTAGTGAAACGCGTAACAGACAAGTGTGCAGTTGTGCACTTGTTGATCGCGCGACTGGATAACCTCAGCCGTTGACGTGCGTGAAGTTGGCACCACCACATTGCGCTAGACACTTAAAACCCGCACTAATAGTTTGTTTTAGTGTTTTGTATATCTACAGTAATCTAAAGTAGAAAAAATGAAAACAACCATTATTCCAAGGACTTCTTCGCTATGATTAAAATCTAAAACGTAATTATTTACGAGTGTAAATACAATAGTAATAATAATAATAATAATAATAATAATAATAATATTGGTATTTGGTACAAGCTTCCAAGACGTCTCACGTCCGTTCGTCAATATTATATTTACTCGATGTCCCTTAATTATAACGATATTAAAGTAAAATGTAAATCGTATTTTTCAAGGTTTGAGTAAGCAATTAGCATAACGTACGGGTGAAGTGTGCAGCAATAAAGCATAATGAAAATACGTATATAATGTGTGTCGATCACCCCGTGGTGCAGCCGAGGTTCAATTATTATCGGAATCCAGACGACACAGCGGTCATCGAATAATCGCTACTCGTACGGTCGTGCTTAATTTATTAATTAATGGTCGTGCTGTAATAATAATAATTATTATATTATTTCGTGGGTATCGCGCGAAGAGGAGATTAACGCGCGCTAATGATATTATTTTATAACAATATGCGTTTAATAATAATATTATTATAATAATAATTATTATTGCAACACGTCGTCATAACGAGAGACCGTTACCGACTTCCTTTCGCGGCGGCGGCTTGAAGTCGAACGCGGACAACAACAACAATGGCAAATGCCACCATTTCGGCCTCGATGGAAACGAATTTTCTCGATTATAATATCATAACATGTCACGCGGGGGTGTTCCTTGGCCAGTCTGTAGTTGGCTTTAATCCGTAATGAACTACGATAATTAAACAGCGGATCAACTTACACTAATTCATAATGTCAATTATATAAAAGCAAATATAATACAATTATAAATTGTAAATATTTTAAGTAGATTTAAAATTTTTTTTTTTTTTTTTATCACAATTAACACAAATAATCATCGTTATTTTACCATCGCATGAATTACCCCAATGCGGTATCTCTAAGCACTGTTATAATCAATTCGGCATTATTTAAAGTATATTATCGAATTGTACAATGGTCTTTGTTTACAATCAATCTTACCGTGTAGGTACCCTGAAACAGATTTCAAGTGAACAACCACGTTTATTTACTATTCGTCGATACATATGTTTTTAATATTTTTAACTCTATTGCCGTATAAACCATATAAAGGAAACTAAAATTTGATTTCAATTTTATAATGAAAAATGTTTGAATTTGTCAGAAGTTTTTATCCAAATTTTTTAAGTACAAAATAATAATTAGCTACGAGGCTTGAAGTTTGGTTTTTTTGCTACTCAGTAAGTTTCAGAAAAAGAGTATAGCGAGTGCGGCGAAAACCTGTACTTCCCTATTTCGCCTTTTGTGCCTATTTTTGAAGTTGTCCATTGAGGTGTAGTTCGAAACACCTGCTTTATATTTTAATTTACGACCTAAATTGGTTCGAATTTTCGTTGTTTCTAAAATACATATTTTTAAATACCGAAGGGAGCGAAGAAGCTAATGATTTTACAATGATGTTTATTTTTCACTCTTCTTTTTTATGTGTACACTTTTTTGCATTGAAAAACTTGTCCAACTTCAATTTAACTCATCCATCAAATCCCACCCGAGGGGCGATGAATACCAATGGTGCGAAGCAATGTTGAAATCATCAAGATAAAAAATTAATCATATTATATTAGCTCATCTAGACAACTCTTGTGCCAATCATCTAATGATTATCTAAAACGACAAATTTCGTATTCTAGACAAATTTATCTAGATTAATTTCAAATTAAATCAATAAAAATATTAAATCAAGAGGTGTATCGACGCATTATGCTGTGCTAACAATCGACTCGATAGTTTAACAAACAAAAAAGTAAAATAACTTATAAACCGAAAATATATAAAGTTAAAAATTGAACGCCTTTACTACTTAGTAGAATCCAAGTTGGTTTCAATAAATTTTAGCTCAAAAGAATATTCATGCAAGGTCCTTGTTTACAGGAAATTCGCAACTATGTGCTCGCGCCCAACCCGTGGCGTGGCGTGTGGGCAAATCGACCGATGTGTCACGCAGAGTGTTCTCAAAGTGCGGGAATGTGTCAATAATAACAACGAGCTTACACATACGTAAATACACATACACACATAACGTCGCGGACAAGCGGCAGCACGCAAGTACGTGTGTGTGTGTGTGTGTGTGTGTGTATGTACCTACCTGTTTGTGTACATCTCGTTTGCCTGAATTTGAACTCTTTTTTTTTTTTTTTCTTTTTACTCGTGCCACATTTTTTCGTTTTCTCGTCATCGAATTCAACCGTGAATTAATTACCGGACATAAAGTGTCTAACGCTCGCAAAGTGCGACTCCACCGAGTAATAATAGTAATAGTGATAATAATAATAATAATAACAATAATAATAATATCAAAACGCGTCGTGTACACTAGATATTACTAGTGTGTGTGTGTGTGTGTGTGTGTGTGTGTGTGTGTGTGTGTGTGTGTGTGTGTGTGTGTGTGTGTGTGTGTGTGTGTGTGTGTGTGTGTGTGATAAATGCATGTAGACTAATGTCCGTATTATTTTAGCATAGTAAGTCAATTTTAGGCCTGTGGGAAAATTAGGATTAAGTGTCGATGAGGCAAATGAGCGGAGACAATAAAAAAAAAAAAAATTGTTCTGGGAATCTTGAGTAGTTACTAGGTACTATAGCAGCGCTCAAGTAGTTTTAAGTCAATTTTTTTTTTTATAAAGTAAAAGCCCGAAGAAGGGGGTCGTCATCGGACTCGATCGGAGCCACCGTCTATTCGAAAAGACGACGGCTTCGTCAGTTCCGGTGTAGGGCTCATTTCGGCTGGCAGCTGATTTTAAGAATATCCCTGTAGGATAGTACAGTTCAGATATTCATTTTATTTTATATTCTTTAAGGCGGTTAGCCAGAAACTTAAATTCTTTGTCAGTTGTGTTTTTTTCTATATTGGCCACGATAACGAGCTCTATATGAGAATTTAAACACAACAGTTTTTAGATTCTGAACGAAGTGAAGAAGCTTATGTATGATTTTACAATGATGTTTATTTTTTTTCTTTTT
>JAIPRM010010296.1:0-13899 GCA_025469315.1 Stegophylla sp. TES_Ste_2020
TTTTATGTAGTTTCTTCAAAAAAAAAAAAAAAAAAAAAAAATGATTAATTGAGAAATTCAAAAAATGACCTTTCTAAAATACCATCTAGAGGCAAATTCGGTTTCAAAAAGTTGCTGATCGAAACTTTTGGACAAGTATTTCCATACGAAAAGTTGTACACAGAAAAAAAATAAAAAAAAATAAACATCATTGTAAAAACACTTCGTTTCTTCACTTCGTTCAGAATCTATTATATAAATAATATTTTGCCGCATAAATAACCGTGTTTCTGTAATAAAAATAAATACTATTTAATAATAAAGGTACAATATTGTACGAGATGATAGAATTCAATTAAATGATAAACCACATTTTTCATATTTTATAATATTCACATAATTATTATACTTTAAAATAATCCGTGATTTATTTGACACGAAGGTAATTAATAACTGTTGGAAATTATTGAATATGATACTATTTTTAAAGTACACCACGTCATGACGTGAGAATTATATAAATAGTCGGCGAATAATGACAGTTTTTTTTCCCCCTGAATAAATATACAGGTACCCTTTATACATATTTAATGAAATTATTTTCATCGCTTATTCAACGAGTGACAGAATTAATTTTAGTTTGTTAAAATCACTCACAGTTTACTGTGTTAATAGTTTTTATGATAATTTTGTGTCTTGTCGTTCTTTTTTGTGCGGAATAGGCACAACTAAATAATTACATTAGAGACTTATGAATAATCATGAACTCAATCAAAATTTTGCTGTAATTTATAAAAATTCTAAAATTGTTTTTATTTTTAATATTATTCATGTAATATAATATATATATATATATATATACTATAGTTTCTATTTCATTTAATTAAAAATATTGTCTAATAAATTCGGTAGACTTTATATGCAAACATATGACGTATCATTTCGCCTTTTTTTTTTTATGTATATGCATATAGTATATACGTCATATACACATGGCGTATGGGCTCTTGAGACAACTTTAATAATAGTAAAAAAAAAAAAAAAATGAAATTAAAACTAACATCGGTCTGAAAAGGTCAAAAGAGGACAAAGAACCGTGCGCCACACCGAGAGCAGAAAACATTTGACAATATCAACTTGATACTTTTTGTGTGATCGAGTGTCATACAGCAGAGCATTGACAAATACGAGGAAGTGAACTTAAAAGTATTTTTCTTCCATTCACTGTGTAAATAATTATTCTATAATTAAAACTAAACATAATAATAATAATAATAAAGTGAGACAGTAAATATTTAATCATATATAATTCAAATGATTATTTTTAACGATAATATTGACTGACAAAAATTTATTTGAATTATTGTTCATATGACGTTGTTACTATTAAATATTCATAACAACGAAATATTCTGCTTAAGAAGAGTAATTTTACCAAATGACACTGTTGCTCTCTTAACCTCGACACGAATGAATAAGAAAAATTTTGAAAATTTAAACAAACAAATAACTTATGCACACAATTCATTGGTTTTTTTTTTTTTTCATTTCAGTCATTAAGTCCATATCGATGACACCGATTTCATCGGGCAGGAGTGTTTAGGGGCTAATGATGTTCCTGGGGCTCATTGTATTCGATACGTCGTTAATAATTTATTCTCTTCTTGCATCTCCACCACCCCTGACGGAGGAGGAGGAGGAGAAGGGTCATTGTCGCGTTTTAGTCGACGAGGGAAGTGGGTGAACGCGAGATTGTGGCCGTCAAAATGTTCGATTGTACGCTTACACTTCCTCGCCGTCGTCGTCATCGCCACCTCTGCCACCACCTCCGCGGTCGCCGCCGCCGCCACCGGTATATAATCCTTAATGACCCTTAACGAACGTCTGCAGTTGACGATCCAAAAGGGACAACCTGGGCGGCAGGACGACAGGAAGGGGCGCAGAGCTTAATCATCCTCCGTTGCAGGGTACAATGGCTACACATTGACTATAACGGGAGGGATAGCAGTAGGATGGTAGAGGGGGAGAGCGACGAGTAATATGGAATCTAGGCGATATGGAAGAGTTTTTGGGCAGGACAGGACAGCAGTCCGGGGCTGGGGGGGGGGGGGGTGGAGAACGGGGCAGGCAAACAAAGAGGACTCCATTAAAGACACAAACATAAGCGAATCCTCTCTCTCTCTCTTTCCACCTCACTCGCTATATCTATCCGCCGTCCACATATATCAGCAGCTCTCTCCGCTCTCTTTGTGTCGTAGATCAAACACCTCGTCCATTGGGTTTCAATCATGCAGAAACATGCGCCGGGACAACAATACAAAGATACTAGTTTGCGGTTTTCTTCGGGTCGACGTGGCGGCGGGAAGGCGGCGAGGGATACCGCGAGGGTGACTTTGGAATTTTCGGATTATTTATTTTATTTTCATATATATATATATCTTCTTTTTTTTTCTCTCTCTCTCTCCTCCATGAAATGTTTAAGGTTTTTGTGAAGAATTTCAATCAGATTTTTATTTTCCACTAGGATCATCTGCCAGTCGTGTGCGTATACGCGATAAGAAGCTACTGGGGGATAAGCCGGGCAAAATTGTAAACGGTTTTACGCGGAATAAAGAATTCTCATTAAAAAGATCTCAACGAGCCGAGCCGCCCCGTATTTTTCGGTGTAATAATTGGCCGCGAATCAACTGAGATCAATATAAATATATATATATATATGTGCGTGTGTATTGTTCAACAGCACAATAAGAAATACATACATTGTTCGTTATTTTCTCGTTGAATTTTAAATTTATTTTATTCTCGGGCTTTAGACGTTCTCGAAACGATTTCGGTTTTAAAAAGTAATAATAATAACAATAAAGTACTAATCGATTGTGTGTACTACAGACGAAAATTTCGTGGAAAAACTTTTGACGGTACGACCAATTAAAAAATGCACTCGTCATTGCACGGTTATATTAAGTTCTCTTTAATCGTTCGACAAGAGTTTAAAGTGCGTTTGCCACGTTAAATATGTTTTAATTCGAAAAATTATTATTCGTTTTTCATATATATATATTTATTCATCGTAGCCTACATAATTGAAATTTCAAAATTCCGTGATTTTCCAAAACGTTTTTTTATGAAATACATGTATATATTTATTACAGTTTTTTTTTCTGACTCATCCATAGGTGTTGTGTTAATACTTAATAGTAAATATAGATTTGTTTTATTTTATAAACCACTTTACGATTTATCACGATATAGATAAAATTTTATCTACATCATGGATAATAATATATAAATATAAAATACTGCCACCATATAGATATCTAAAACTAATTTTATACAATACCTATGGCTATTAATTGGCTGTCACTAGAGAGTGACCAACAATATCAGAAAGTGGCCACTGATGTCGTCATTTCTGATTGGTTCCTGTATTTTGAATGATAAAAATTTCGTCCAAACAATATTATTAAATAATTTATATGAAATGTTATTATTTGATTACTGATAGACACATATGATGTGCTGATAATAATGTTTGGACGAAAGATTAAGCAATATGGCGTCGTCCATATCCATTGATAAGAGGTCCGGTGGCCACTCTCGGATATATAGGATCTCTATCTGTCACTTTATATTTATTTTATATATCTATGGTTTTAACGGCCATAGATAATAGCCCGCCCCATTAATATCACAGATAATATCATCCCAGAATAATACCAAAGACATAATACAGTTAAAATATTCATAGATATCAAGGATTGAAAATTTAAACTAAGCGCAATCTAGTTTCTATAGTTTGAGTATCTAATAAAATATTAATTATCTGTTAGATCTGTTATAACTGAATAAATGAATAAAGTTTGATACACTATACACTATAAATTTAACACTAGAAATATTTTTTCAGTAATTTTTCATATTCCCCGAGTTTCTTTGAATTTCAATGACAACATTAAAATTCCCTGATAATTCCAGGTTTTCCAGGTAGCATAGCAACCCTGTAAGGGCATTGGTACAGTGCAGACTTAAATAGCGGATAATACATAATAATACGAGGTAAGAGAGAAAAAAAAATTAACAAATTCACAAGAAAAGCGAAGCTAAATATACTGATTACTAAAAATTTTGATTTATAAATGGCAAATTAATTGTAAAACATAATATCAATACTAGACATTATTAATAGACCGAGAAACGTGATCAAGAGGGACTGCGTAACCATATGGTTAGTGGTGTCAAATTTCATTTTAAAAGTCTGAGGGTTTCTTGAATAAAAAAAGAAGAAACGGCTAAAGATAATTTATTTAGTTATAGTATCATATGTTCGCTGTCAATAAAATACGGAACGCGCGCATCGAGGAGAATGCAAAACTCGAATCGTACCCAAATTGAATAGAATATTGTTGGGTTAAGGGTTATTTGATGTTTTCAGCAATGGAAGCTCGTGAATATTCAAATTCACGGCATTCGTACGGCCGTCGAGCAAGTGCGTGCAAAAAAAAAAAATAATAATAATAATAATAATAATATATTTTGGAGAGGGTTTAATATCGTACAACTTTTAAAAGAATATTAACATAATTTCAGTGACGCCACTGTTTTGTTCTTATATTCTAAACAAAACTTTTAAAGACAAAAATTCGTATTGTCATATATATACTTTAATAAAGTAAAATATTTTTTTTTTCCATCAATTCGTTAGAAATGACACATGGATAAAAAATTTAATTGCCAATTAGTTGCTGAAAAAAAAAAAAAAAATGTAAAGCTGAATAAAATCATAATACGTCGAAATTTATTACATAGCAGAAGAAACTAATCGTGAAGCTCTGCATAAAAACCGATATTTTGCTATACACGTGTACATTTACCTGAAATTTCAGAGGGGATATCACTGCCGGCGGGAAATCAACTTATTTTTTGCTTTAATGATATTATCGTTATTAAAAAATTAAATAGTTATTTTATTTTATAAATAATGCGAGAAAAAAAAAAATATTTCATCGAAGTCAAATGTGGTTTATTTACTGTTCACTGAGAATTTAAATAATGACTATGTTACATATTACTAGAGTACGGATTTTAAAGGCATTTGCTTTTTTTTTTTTCTACCGCTCTAAAACAAAGCTACGTCAGATATAAATTCGATTCATACCACTTAGAATAAAATTCACGACATTTTATTTTGCTTTTATTTGCTTTTTTTGTATTTAAATGCTTTTTAGGGTATTTTCTGTACGTTTTTCTTTTTTTTTTTTGTATTTTAAAGCTTTTTGGAGTATTTTGGGCACTTTTTTGTTTTATACGTTACATTTTTTCAAAACGTGTTCTAAATAAACATATTTGAAAGATTAATTCAATTTAAGGAGATTTTTTTCTTTTTTTAAAAACTTGAAAATAAATTTAATTGCCCAATACAACTCCAATGATATAGGTTCATAATTTTGTAACTATTTTTTAACAAATTTTGATAAATTAGGTATCTTAAAAAGAATAAATTTAATTTACAGACAAACTGTGAAAGAAATAGAACAGCATATTTATATATTTATAATTTAATGAAATAATAAATAATTATAATACGTTTTTCGTAATTAATATGTACATTTTCGTATTAAAAACTCCATTTTTAATGCTTTTTTTAAAGCTTTTTTGGAAGATTTTTTGAGCTTTATTACTTTATTTTAAGTGCTTTTTTTAAATTTTTTATTGCTTTAAAATCCGTACTCTACATATTACCTTTATTTCAATTTTTTGTGCTAATTAACTAGTTATTATTTTTCAGTATTTATAATTATATATTTATATATATATATTATAGTTCATTATTTTTTCAAGTACAAAAAACTTGATATTTATTTAAAAAAGAAAAAAATTAAATTTTATGTGATAGAATTGGAACTTTCAAATTTTGAGACTTATTTTGATTTTAAAGGACTTAGCCCTTACCCCTCCCCTTAATCGATCTTTGTATATATTCGAAGTATGATTTAAAAAAAAATGTCCCGGCTTTTTAAAATATAAAAATGTGTAGGATCCCTACAGTTTACATTATAATGTGTGCGTTACATTTATCATGAATTAAAAGCTAAAGTTTTAGTCCTAAAATTACACACGTTTAACTTCGGTCGAAGTGAAATACAAACACAAGTTTTCATTGAAAAGTCCACGATTTACGAACAAATCTCGAACCGGCGAACAAATCAAAAATGTAAATACTGCGATGCACGTAATTTCATGTGAAATTTGGTCATACAGAAGGGTCACACAGAGAACATTAGAAACTTAATTTGTATTCCGTCACGCGTATATGTGGCAACGGAATTTTATTATTACACATCAGCTGTTGGGCCCAGTAAAATGAACAATAATAGATATGTCGAAAAAAGTTAACGCATATAAATTGCCCTATGAATAGTAAACTTTTTTGAACAGAAAAGAGAACATTCGTTTTTTCAAAACAAAAAAAAAAAAAAAAAACCGAACATACTTCGCACGATGGATGTTCTTCGCATGACGGGTGGGATTCTCTTGACGGGTATATTGAATTTTAAAGAAACGATAAATCATTTCTTCAATAAAATGATTCTGAACGAGGGAAGTTAATAATATAAAAATAAATGAGAAAAAAAAATGTTAGAAAAGTGTCCAAAATTTTTTTTCACCTTTTTTAAATTTTCTAGCGTCAAAATCGTTTTTATATGATTTTCTATCTATGTTTAAATTTTCATATAGTTCGGATCAAAAAATGATGGTTTTCCGAGTCGTTTCTGTCAAATTGTGGGTAGTTTTTTAAAAAAAAAAAGAAAATGTAGAATTGAGAAATTCAAAAAATGACCTCTCTAATTTATAATCAAGAGGTTTTAGAAAGTTATTGATCGAAACTTTTGGACAAGTATTTTCTTACGAAAAGTTGTACACAGAAAAAAAAGAAAATAAATAAACATCATTATAAAAACACTAGCTTCTTCACTCCGTTCAGAATCTAAAATCTTGTACTTATACCTTCATATTTTCAAAATTAAATTCAGAAAGAACCGATGATATAAAAAAAAAAAACAAAAACCATTAATTTCTTAATTTATCATATTTGTAATCCCGAAAGACGCGTAAAATCAAATTTTAATATTGTTCAATTTAAAATGTTACAAAGTGGATCATAAGTATTACTTATCCAATTCCAATTATTATCATTTGAAATTTATTCAATTCAAATTCAAGGATTAAATATATCAAAACGGAAAATGCAATTATTTTAATATGTTATATTCACAATAATTGTATAATATGTTAGCGTAAATGTATTAATCCTTTGTGCTATGAAAAAAAAAAAATATTTAAATTTATACAATGGCAGCATACATTAGTTAACGTATTAAAAAGATACAAAATTATTCTTCCACACACTAACTAGATGTTATATAAACTAATGATTGTAATTTAGTTAATGTATTGAAAACGGCACTTCAAAACGTTATGACTTTAATGTTAAACGATTCAAAAAAATATCGAAATCGACAACGGAAAACGTAACAGTAAACAATGAACGATTAAATATGAAAACGGATAACGTATAACAGCAAACAACAAACAATTGAAATGGAAAACGAATAACGTAACACAAACGATAAACCGGATAAACGAATAAATCAAAAAAAAACTTTAAAAGAAAACGTTAAACAAACATTTTTTAATATTTTCAGAACAAAGTGCCAACTTTCTATTATTTTCATATTATATTTATGATTTCAAGAAATATAAAATTTGAATTTTTTATAATGTTAACAGCATAATTTAAATAACGTTTAAATTTTTCATAACAATAAACATTAAATTTAAATAGCGTTTAAATTGTTCATAACAATAAACATGAAATTAGTGTATCGTTTAAAAATTATTTATAACACTAAACACTGATTTATTCTTACCATTTAAATATCACATAATGGTTAACTATATATATATATTAATTTTTTTGAATTTAAGCCTTGTTTGAAAACTATTAAAATCAATTTAATAACACATACATCATATTACTTAATTTATCATCATACGTGTTAAACATTTGAAATATTATGTATATATGTATCAAAAAAAATAAAATATTCACTTGGAAACGTTTAATCTGTTTTATAATTTTATTTTTACGAACAACTTAAATTATTCATTCTTAAAACATCACATTAAATTTAAAATACGGTATGCTTGTATACTTAGTTATGTTATAAAAATTTAAAGAAAAAAAATCTTAACATTGAGTTAAATCGATGTAAAGCCCATACAAATTGTATACTATTATATATTTTGGCCAAAAATTCTACACTTTAGTCAAATACTCAAATTGTTTTTCTGTAACTGTGTAACTTTTGTATTACTCTATATCTCAACTCAAGCAATTACTTAAAAAGATAAATATATCTCGTTAAAAATATTCTATTGAATGTATTTGTAAAAAATATTGTATTGTATTTGTTAAAAAGTATTTTTAATAAGGAAAATAATAATACATTAACCAGTTAAACCGAGCAGTTCACGTGTTAACGAACATATTTAATAGTTTTATAAAACGACTAGTTATTCAACACTAACATTAACCCTAACGTAATATTATGCACACGCGAACACAAAGGGCTAGAAAATATGAGTTAACTGTAAATAAAATTGTTTCGCCTCGTACAAAACAGACTTGTAATAATATGCGGTAATACGTTTTATGATTCTTAAGACATTACGTCCGAGTTTAATTCAATATTAACCTTTCACGATGATTCCGGCACGCAATGGTATAACAAAGGAGGTACGTAGTACAATTTTTAAAAAAAATATTACGGACCTCTGAAGAATAATAGCGTTTTATTATAATTCGACATTTAAATTAATGTTTTATTTACATTTCAATGTATACGGTTATTTAAAAGTGCTGACACAAGTCTGAAACACTACGGTAGGTATCATTAAAAAAAAAAAAAAAAAACAACAACAACAACAACACAAACGCTTTTATATATAAGCAAATACAATAAAAATATGATAATTCACAAACCACAAGTTTTTTTTTTTTTTTTTTTTTTTTTAAGTAAATGCATGTATTTCAAGCAGTTTTTTTTTTAAATTCTGAACGAAGTGAAAAAGCTAGTGTTTACAATGATGTTTATTTTTTTTTCTGTGTAAAACTTTTCGTATGGAAATACTTGTCCAAAAGTTTCGATCAGCAACTTTTTGAAACCGGATTTGCTTCTAGATTGTACTTTAAAGAGGTCATTTTTTGAATTTCTCAATTCTTCAATTTTTTTTTTTTTTGGAAAAAACTACCCAAAATTTGACAAAAACGACTCGGAAACCATTTATTGATCCGAATTATATGAAAATTTAAACATAGATAGAAAATAACATGAGAAATATTTTGACGTAAGAAAATTTTGAAAATGTGAAAAAAAAATTTTGGACATTTTTCTAACATTTTTTTTTCTCATTTGTTCTTTATATTATTAACTTCTTTCGTTCTGAATCGTCTTATTAAAAAAATAATTTATCGTTTTTTAAAATTTAATACACCCACGAAGAGCTTCTCACACTCAAGATGCGAAGAATACTCGTCCTGCGAAGAACACCCATCGTGCGAAGTATGTCCTGTTTTTTTTCTATTTTTTTTTTTTTATGTATCATATAGTGCATATATTCTAGGCAGGGGCGTATTTAAGGGAGGGCTGTGGGGCTTAGCGCCCCAAAGAGTAGTTTTACCCTACCCCAATTGTAATAATTCAATTCTATTCGTTTAGATAAATAGTATTATTAATTATATAATTATATAATCAAATTTCATTTTAGCCCCCTCCCCCCCTTAAACAACAATCCTAAATACGCCCCTCATTATAAGTACAGTATGTATTCGATGTGTTTTCACTTATTATCGTGTTCGATCTTTGATCTGCAATCAGGGTCGGATTAAAATAGCAATGCGGGGGGAAAAATGAGAAAATAATGAATACAATAATAAATTGTTGTGAAATCGTTTTCACTGATGCGAAACTGTCATGATCCTTGTTGTTGTGGCCAGTTAATTTTTATATATTTGAACCAGTTGCGTATTTGAGGGGAGGGAGATGGGTGGATCGCCCCCTCCTTGGGATTTTTTTTTTTCATCGAGATGTAATATTATACATTTATAATATTATAAGCGTTCATCTACCATATTTAAAAGAAGAAGAAAATGACGATTTTGCTGTAACTATTTATACTTTGATACTTGTAACTAATACTCAATTTAATTATAAATTAACAATTAATTTATTTAACAATAAATACTCAATTTGAACGGCAAAGAAAATAAGCGTTCTATTATAAGAATGATGAAAAAATAATTTAGGTTAAGAATAATTTACAAATCATCCCCTCCTTTGTGGAGCTTCAGCTACGTTACTGATTTGAATACAATAATCCGTATTCGTTCTTAATATCCTTTATCGACTTATTTACTAGTAACAGCTGTTATTTAATCACAGAGATATTTACAAGGCTGGACAAGTCCCAAATGCATATTTTTGACTCGTTAATCCGAAAAATGTTAGCAAATCAATTGAATTCTGAGTTACCTCGGTCAAGTTAAAAGTAATATTAAAAAAAAAAAAAAAGCAATTAAATCATAAACTCAAGCGAATTTTTTCTTTTTTTTAATTCTAATGAACCTAGGTTTTGAATCTAGTTTTTCCCCATTTTACGTCTCAAAGTTGGAAATGTGCTAAAATATGCATACAAAACACGTCGACGAATAAGAGTATATATACGTAAAAATCGTATATTATGTATTTTATTTTTATTGAATTATTTCCATAACTAACAATCGTTAATTAATAAAGTCAGCATTTATAATATTGATAAGTCGAGTTAAAAGTTAAGTAAATAAAAAATATCGAATGCATCGAGTCAAAAACGTTAAAACTAACTCTAACTTCGAACTTTTCGACGCGTTTATGCTCGGCCATGGGCGATAAATTAACGGACTGACATCGAGCGATTCATTTTAATAATAATAACTGATAATAATCATTTTGACAAATAATCGGCCGACGGAAATAATTCACCAGTCACGAATAAGTGGTTTGCAAGCTACTTTGTGAACGAAATACACAGCAATTTAAATTGCAACTCACTCGAGCTATTTGACACTAATTACGGATGTACGGGGGCAGATAATACAAAGTCGACTCGCGCGAGTTAATCTGTTTGTACGAATGTGCGCGCGACGTAAATTGTGTCCCGAACAATAACAGCAGCGAAAGAGGAAGTTTCGGAAAGCATTTTCACATAAACACACACACACACACGACTATTATATACCGCACAACGTTATATTTTATAAGACGATTTGCATGATAATCAGAAAATTCGAAACTCTAAAAAGCCACGATTTTAGGTCGCACGCCCCATAATCCACACGTAAGAACGTTGAATTATATTTTCAATTATAAGAATAGAAAAGTAAAGGCAAGAAAGCCGGACATACTTCGCACCACGGATATTCTTCGCTCTTCGGGTGAGATACTCTAGGTGGGTTTGTGGAATTTTAAAGAAATGATAAATCATTTCTTCGACAAGATGATTCTGAACGAAAGAAGTTAATATAATATAAAAATCAATGTAATGGTCGTCATTTTCAACACATGAGAAAAAAAAATGTTAGAAAAATGTTCAAAATTTTTTTTTTCACATTTTCAAAATTTTCTTGCGTCAAAATATTTCTTATATTATTTTCTATCTATGTTTAAACTTTTATATATTTCGGATCAAAAAATGATGGTTTCCGAGTCCTTTTTGTCAATTTTTGGGTAGTTTTTTCAAAAAAAAAAAATTGAAGAATTGAGAAATTAAAAAAATTACCTCTCTAAAGTACAATCTAGAGGCAAATCCGATTTCAAATAGTTACTGATCGAAGCTTTTGGACAAGTATTTTCATACGAAAAGTTGCACACAGAAAAAAATAAATAAATAAACATCATTGTAAGAACACTAGCTTATTCACTTCGTTCAGAATCTAAAATCAATTCGATCGTTTTATCCGAGTTCAAACGTTAGATTAATTAATATATGACTTGTCGACTCAATTGAAACGAAAATAAATCATTAGTAAGAATATTAATGTTATACTTTGTTACCTGTTTTTGTTTTTTTTTTCCCCCCGAAGCCATGTTTAAATATTTTCAAGCCATACAAATTAAATTAAGAGTATTATTCAATTATAATCATATACTGATCAATATTTTTTTCGAGTTCCGACGCAAAACAACGGCGGCGTACGAATAACGCGTAGTACATTATTATGCATACCTAGGTTGCAAATTATTTTATTTTATAATCTACTTAATATTAGAATCGTTTTAGACTTTGAGAGGAACGAAGAAGCTAGTATTTTTACAATGATGTTCGTATGGAAGCTTTCGTATAGAAATACTTGTGACCGAAATTTTTTTGAAACCTGATTTTCTATTTGAGTGCACTTTTAAGAGGTTATTATTAGAGGTTAAAATTCAGGAAAACTTCCCAAAATTAAACAAAAAAAATTGTGAAACTATCTTTTTTAATCCAACTTTTACGAAAATTTAAATATAAATTGACAATAATATGAGAAATGTTTTCACGCGAGAAAATTTTGAAAATGTAAAATACAATATTTAGAATTTTGATTTTTTATCACTTTATTTTCATCAATTTTTTTTGTTTTTTTACTTTTCTCAGTTAATAGTAAAATATAAAACTGGCCGAGTAAAAATTAATGTTGTTTTGTTATCATAACAAACTTTATAATTGTTGAGTAAAAATGTCTTGAATAAACTGAAGTTCAGTTATTGAAAAAATGATTAATCGTTTCTTTTCAGGCGGTTATTATTTTATCGTTATTTTAGATTTTCGAACGAAGTGAAGAAGCTAGTGTTTTTACAATGATAATTATTTTATTTTTTATTTTTTTTTTTATTTTGATTTGAAAAATATAACGCAGTTTTTACATTAAAACGACGAAAATCATCACAATGTAACATCCTAATATTTCGCCAGGTAACTTCATTGTATTCGGATGTAATAATTTACCCAGCTGTCGTTTATTCACCCGCCAAATTAACACGTGATTCCCGGGCCTGAATTATAGCTCGTTCACTTTTCGACAGCAGCGAAATCTCGGAAAGCTTGTGATGTGGTTAGCCTATCAAAACACCGGCGAACATATAATTATTACACCTGTACATTAAACTACAGTCACGTCGAACACGAAGTTCAATCACTAACGATGTCGTCGGCACTGCACCACGAAACGCTATTATTGGCTAGCTTTTGAGCAAAATCAAAGGCACGTTTTTTCAATCTGGGTTAGAAGTTCCTACCCCTTTCCTCAGACCCTTCACCTCAACACACGTCAATACATCCCCTCCTCTACTGTAACGTACGTTCCACCAAGTGATGTAAGCTTGAAAATTTTCATTTTGATTTTTTTTTTTTTTTTTTCAATAAAATTTTCAAATTTTAATTTTTATGTTAATTTAAAAATATATATATATATATATATTTATTGTATGATAATTTAATCAAAATTAAGTCAAAAGACTGTTAGATTTTTACTGTTTTTTTTAAATACTGTTAAATTCTTATGTTCTGAATTCATTTCAAAGTTAAATTAGGTGCCAAAAAATATTTAATAGTTTTTTTAGTATAATTTCTATTTTTAACTAACAAAAGACTGTTAAATTTCTATTATGTTTTTACTAATCGTTAAATTTGTATATATTTAAATAATTCAAAAATTAAATTACATGCCTAATAATATCGTGCTTTGTTTTCACAAGTATTAACTAGCAAAACACTGTAAGATTTGTATGTTTTTTTTTTTTTTTTTTTTTTTTTAATAATGTAACATTTTTATCTACCTACTTA
>JAIPRM010010297.1:0-13898 GCA_025469315.1 Stegophylla sp. TES_Ste_2020
TTTATCGTTTCTTTAAAATTTAATACGCCCGTCAAGAGAATACCACCCGTCGTGCGAAGTACACCCATCGTGCGAAGTATGTCCGGCTTTTTTTTTTTTTTTTGTGGAAAAGAAACTGCAAAGTAATGACGGAATAATATTAGGTGCAAGAGTTCCTAATTGGAAGACGCAAAGTTGTATGATATAGTCATGATGTTACTGCTAGACTTTATACTATAGTCGTAATGTCACCAGTAGACTGCATACTACCAGTAGCTATATATATATATATATATATATATATATATATATATCTATAACATTTTTATGATGGGTTTAAAAGATTCTAAATTTAACATATAATTATTTCACCTTGAATTCAATTGTAGATTGGTAATCTTCATCTTCACCCTCATCTGGATCAAGGATTGATGGATACAGTGATTCCATAACATTAAAACGATTTTGAGTTTCGCATAATTCAACTAACCAAAGAAGTAATCCAAGCACTTGTGGAAATGAATGACTTGCATTTACTGTTTAAATTAAAAAAATTGTTAATATCTTTATTTAAGATTCAAACATTAAAATAGAAAAGAAAATGTAATATTTCAAAAATTGTAAAAAAAGACTGGGTACCGGTATCAGTTCTAAAAGTGTACTGAAACATTCTTATATTCAACATGTGTGTACATTAGAATAATTATTAAAACAACAATTATAATTAAACTTCAAAAAGTGGAAAAAATATTTCTCTTAACATTAACAGACCAATATAACTTAATATCAAAATAATAGTTAAACACTGCACTGCTTTACACATCTTTTTATAATATACTTAATATATAATATAACATAAAACTGTGCATGACTAGAAGAAATATATGAAGTTACAGAAATAACCAAGTTAAACATATCATATTATGTAAATATATTTATATTGATAAATTATTGTTATAAAATATTACATATTCATAAAATATTATAACAAAAATTATTAAATATTGTTTTAATTACCAGTAATAAGCCAAGATCTGTCAACTTTTCCTTTATAATAATACTTTTTCATAATTTTTGGTAATTCTTCCATATATTTTCCTTTATTTAATACTTGATTACGGTCCAACTTGTGTAATAAATACTCACACATATCAGTAAACATGGTTGTTGTCATTGGTTTCATACTTCCATTATTTAAAATGTGACTAGCATTAGGAGCAGTCAAAAAATAATTTTGAATCTAAGAATAGTAAAAAACAGAATTTGATTCAATTCCAATAATATGATATAAAACTTTTTATAAATTAATAAGTGAATTAGGTGGGAAACAAACATCCTAAGCCAGGATGAGGACATCAAAGCAGAAAAATAGCCAATCTACGATTCATGTATACCGGATCAGAAACAATGATACTAGATTGACTATTGGGAAGTAAAAGGCTTATGAGTGGTGCTAGAAGAACAGCATCGTATTTCCTCTTAAATTATTTTAAAGCCCTGTTCCAAAACAAAAACTGGTAAAAATATGCCTTATAGTGCTTAAAAACACATTGGGAATAATTCAGTACTATTTATATTCTTAAGTTTGCTATATTATTAATAATCCTTAAAATAAAATCCTTAAATATAGGATATTTAAAATATTTATATCCTTAAGATAACTAACTTAAGAATATTTATCTCAAATTTTGTATTTTTCTATTTTCCTTTTGTCATAATTTAAATTGTTATTTTATAATCTACATACCTACATAATATATTATACTGAACAGTAAACTGTCTTATTGGCAACTCACTCGATGAGCAGTCCACTTTAAAATTAAGTTTTTGAATGAAATATATATATTATATTGGCAAAATTTTTTTTTAAGTACCTAATTAAATTTATTAACTTTTTAAGTTAAATAATATATCTACATATAAGAAATCTATTGAATTACCAAATAAATCCAAAAATTATTTTATTTCTTACTTTACTTATAGATGTTTGTTGAAATTCTTTTTCAGTCAATGGTCTCACTTCTTTTCTATTTTTAACAACTCCATAGCTACTATAACGAGATTCATTACTTAATCTGCGATTCCTATAGAACATTTATAAATATTTAAATTTATTAAAAAAACACCCATAACAACTTATTACAAATAGAATTACTTGTAACTAGAATTTACTCCGGGCAAATTTGGATTCAATCCCGGGGTAACACATGGTGTAGAAGCAACAAGATTAATACCGGTCATATTCATAGACGTAGTTGCACGTACTGTGGTCTGTCTTGATACATTAGCTGGTTTTTTCATTGTAGATGACCATTGTTTTGGATCACGGGCAGATAAATTATCAGATGATACAGATTTTTTTGATGAAAACCCAGGTTTCAATAACATTGATTTTTTCCCCATCCCATGACTCTCTCTCCTATTCAATCTATTTATTTTTTTTTGAAAAAAACATCATTACAAAAATGGCATATAGGTATTTAAAATATACTTCTATAATAATCAATAAAAACCTGATATCATTGCCATCAAATGAGTTTTGTCTCCCAAATGTTGCAATGCCACCAAAAGTATTTCGTCCAGCTGCTGAGGACCGTCTCCCAAAAGAAGACTTCTTCATTATGTTCTTTCTTTAACAAAAATAACAAAAATAAATTAATATTCAATTTTTGATAAACCATCATCACTAGGTTAGTATATGAATATTCTAACACATTTCCAGTTATGTTTTTTTCTAAACAAAATATGAACTATCTACATAATACATAAGTAATACTTATAATAATCAAGGCCGTAACAGGGGAGTGTTTGTAACTGGGGTCTGGACCGTCCTAAAATTTGGAAAAACTGACCACAACCTGGTAAAATAATAAAATTTAACAAGAAAAAAAGAAAGAAAAAAGGTTCATTTCTATGAACCCCTCTAAAATTTGTTTTCAGTTAAGGCCTTGATAATAATGATTGTAATAATAATATTCGATAATTCTTACTCTTACATTATTAGTAAATAACTGCAACAAATTATTATAAATAGAGAAAATCAAAAAATCCAAAAATTAAAATGCATTTCAACAACAGAAAAGAACACTAATTAGAAGACTACTGATTTCTACCATAGAAATAAATGAATATCAAAATATTTCCATCGATGGTGAGTAATGACTAATGAGTATATACTTACTTTTCTATGGGATATATTTTCTGTTGTTATCTAGCATTTCCATGAGCAAAATGTAAACAAAAACATTTAAAATATAACTGAAATTTTTGTCCTTGAATCTTTGTCGTTAACTGTTGTTGGAAAACAGCATGGTTATACCAACCGCAACTTACTGTATACCGTAGATCATGGTAAATTAATGGTATTCTGTAAATTAGCTGTGAAGTACGCACAGTGTAGGACAATATTTTAATATTGTACTTTTTGCCGAATTATCATCAAAGATGAAAATAATCTTGAGCGAAATATAGTACTCCCACAGAGTAAACTCCCCTTGATTGATAAAGAAATTCGAAAAACCGAATTATAGTGATACCAACAATGAAAACCAAAAGAAAAACTATACCCATTCCAATAATCTTAGAAAATAATACGCTATCACTTTCACACAACAAAATAATAATAATTTTACAATTTAGATTACAAAGTATAATATTCAGGGGCATAATATAGATATTAGTATTGGATTTTAAGATATTAGTTTTTACTTTTTAAATTATTTATGTAGGTATTGGAAATAATTAACTCTTATGAATTATTATTTCTACATTCTTGTATGAACTAAGCAATGACATTTATTGGAATACAACTATTGCTAATGTGTTGATTCATCAGATCAATCAATTTTATAACAATCCATTGTTTATTAAGTGTTCTAGTAAAAATTCTATGTTATTGAGAATTTTACTTCCATTAATCAAATCCTTTGAAAGTCTTACTAGATATCCTACAAAGTTACATTTTTCAATAACAATATAATATGTAGGTTTGGTAAGTACCTAGAAAATAGTTTGAAAATACCTTTAGACATGTATGAAATCCATTCAATATTGCCTTGACTGTTATCTGTGTATAGGTATTTTAATTTATACTTTTTTACTAGTAAAAAAAAATGAACATTTGCAATAATTCATTAGAAAAATATTACCTTATGCTTTAATTCAAATTACATATACAATCAGAAATTATAGTTATTTATTTTCCTGTATTTTATCAGTAGGCTCGTTTTCTTCTATAACTTTTGAATTATAAAATATTTTTGCAGTTAATGTGATATCAATTTTCAAAATATATAAATTATATGTATCATTTTAATTAACTTTTCTTCATTTATACCATCCTCGGAATTATGGTAATTGAAACCTAGTTAATAAATACTTTCCTAATAGTATAACTATATCACCTTAAACTAAGGTAACATAATACTTGTCAATCATAAGATATATAATTTTGAGAATGATTTAATGATAATTAAAGAATAAAACAAAGTAAAATGTTTAAAGATTAATACTCCATAATAAAATAAATAAAAATCAATATATTTATTTTATCGATATTATTACACTATGCATTAAATAATAAAATTAGCCTGAAGTACCTATTATTTTTTTTCATTAATGGCCGGTTTTGATTTCAAAATTCATCATCAAGTGAAGAAAATAGTCAATGAAAAGAAAAAGATTTAAATAAGAAATAATAAAATGGTCTTTTACATAGAGAATATAATAAGAGAGATTGTTTAAATTGAACAAACTGTAGGTACTTAGATGTGTCAAAAATTCTATGTGTTTATTATTATTATCTAAAATATATTGATATATTTATTATTTTTAAAATCTGTTTGAACATTTAAGATATTATTAAAATGATTTTTGAAACATGAACACAATGAATATACATAATATGAAATATATTTTAGATAATAATAACAAACACAAATAGAATTCACTTTTTGACACATCTATGTACACTGTTTTATTTAAACAATCTTCTCTATGTAAAAAGACCATTTTATTATTTCTTAGTTCTTATTTAAATCTTTTTCTTTTCATTGACAATTTCTTAACCTGATGGTGATTTTTTAAATTGAAACCGGTCATTAATGAGAAAAAAGAAATGATAAATCATTTCTTCAATAAGACAATTCTGAACAAAGGAAGTCAATAAGATAAAGAACAATAATAGTCGTTATTTTCAACACACCCACCATAAGTATCTGATCTGAAGAGCGAAGTATGTCTGGCTTTCTTGTCTATACTTTACTATTTTTACCTAATGAATAAAGAAAAGGAAAAAAAAATGAATAAGAAAAATATCTTGCGTCAAAATGTTTCTCATATTATTGTCATACTAAAAAGTATTCACAGAAAAAATAAATAAACACTAGCTTATTCACTTCGTTCAGAAACTAAAATAATTTGACAGGCTAAGTTTATTTTATTATTTAATATATAGTTTTATTTTATTTTATTTTCATATACCTATATATGTATCTACCATATGTATCTATGGAGATTGATACACAAAATAAATTATATTTGTAAGTTTGAATAAATTTAATAATTAGGTTCCTAGTTTGAAATTCCATTTGTTTAGAATAATTGGATTGTATAAGATAGTTTTGCAAACTGGTGTTGAAGTAAAAAATGACAAATAACTAAATAGGTAGATATTTATGTAGTTTTACAAAATGCACAATCATAAAACAAATTACAATTATACAGTAACACTAATATGTATGTAGTTAAAATAATAAAATACTCACAATTATTTCAAAATCATAATTCATTACTTGAAAAACTTGAATAATAATTGTCATGTCTATGTACATATACAAATATAAATTTTTTAGAAGCCTAGTTCACAACATTTAAACTAAATGGTACAATTAGACTGACATAATATTGTCCTTAAGTTTTATCTTTTTTTTTTTTATAAAATATTCTTAAATTGATATACGATTATAAAATAAACAAGTTTTTAAAACTAGTAAAATCAATATTTAAGTTATAGTTTTATACATTTTCTAAAAACAATAATAGAGATATTGGTAGAAAAATTGTATTTATAAATATATTTTTACAATTTAATTATTTTATATTTTAAGAGGAATGAAAAAGTTATAATTGTTTCTTTAAAATTTAATACCCCTCCCAGGGGTGGACTGAGAATAAAAATCGGCTCCGGGGAAACAGAAATTTCAGCCCAAAATTTTATTAAATTTTTATTTATTAAACACACACACACAAAATACTTATTTTTAAGTTATTAAATATTGTTTGCTGTACATTGTACAATAATTTCCAAAAGATCGACAAATGGGACCTAGGGGCCAACTGGGAATAAAAATCGGCCCCGGGGAAACAGAAATCGAACAAATGTAAGAGTGATTTTTAGTCTCGTAACTTTTTTAGATATTTAACTTAACCTAGGCTTACACTGAACATTAGCTCACTACTATACTACACTAGTCATTACATATTCTCAATTTATGTTGGCACGTTATATTCAATGTATCTCTAATCTAATCATGTAATTGAACATAATACATATAAAATATTTTCTACCTATGAAATGCAATTTGCATAAATTATTATATTACATTATATAATTTCACATTATACTGATTCTATAATAATATTAATAAATAGTTACATAATACCATTGATTTTATAAAATTATAAAATCAATGATAATACCTATGGGACATATTTAAAAATCTTGTGTCCTAAGGAAATAAATACTGCTATCTCCATTATTATTATCTAAAATATTTTGATGTACTCATATATATATTTATACTATACAATTTTGTCACCCCTTATAAATATTGCCATTAGATTGTAAATCTTAGATCATATACTTACATATTTGTGTTCTAAGTTATAACTAATCATGTAGATCCCAACAAACACCCTTACTAATAATAAAATAAAATTACACAATTTTAGTTCATTGTATGGTACTAACACAGAATGGATGAAATGATTCTAATGTTACAGAAAGCTGTTTGATAAATATTCAGAAGTGAAAACAAGTTGAACTTGAATTGCATTCAGATTCATTAAAAATAATAATAAATTATAATGTAGGTACCTCTACTTACATAATATTCATATTAAGGCATAAAACCTCGTTACTGCTTTATTGGAATACTATTTTGCAACTCAACTATTTCAAGTACAAATTTGATATTAAAAGTATTAAGTAAAAAAATACATTAAGTAAAAAATGTAATTGCATGCAATCATTAAGTACCTACAATATTTTTCTCTTGTCAATTTTTCAAGAATACTGATTTGCTAAAAGTGTGATCATGATTTATGATGTTCCACATCTTAACATTTGTAACTATTGTATTTTAATTTCTTCTAATTAATATAAGATCTGTAATAAATGTTTATAGACTATAGTTATATATTTTGAAATAGTGTCAATAAATACCATTGTTACCATGTCAATTGTACATTATTATCTAATTTGCTTACTGTATACATAGTATATAGATTGTATAATTCAAACAAGTTTTATTTCTGAATAGCCTGCATAGAATTATGTGTACATACAGTGACTGTTATTACAATATTACAATTGTTTTAATAGTAGACATTTTTAAAAGAACCAAATGTCAAAAAATGCATATAAAGGTTTTAATATTATGTATGTTGCAGATAGTGTAGTATTGTGCATAAATTATTTACTTGCTCAAGTTTGAGAATTTTTTAAATTCATTTATGGGTGGCGGGAGAGTATTGTAACAAGTCTGAGGGTAGGAAAATAAATTAAATTTTTTACAAGTAGCTTTTATACAAAAAATAATAGCCAGTAAATATTTTTCCCTGATATAACCACCGATTCTCAATTGTTCCAAGCGTGAGAAAAGCTACCAAAAAAGTTGACAACTTTAAAACAGTAAAATAGTTCTGTACGAGTACACAATTAGTGTATTATTGATTTTATTTATTTTGTTGTAACTCCATAAGAAATGAAACTAAAAATTTGATCTTTTCACCAGTTATCAACTACAACATTTTACGACTTTAAGATTATGTAGGGTAGGTCCCCTTTAATAATATTTTACTCAAATACTTTGAAGTTTAAGTATTTATCTCTTGAACTATTTATCTAAAAAGAATAATTTAAAAAAATTCTCTTTAATTGAAATTAGTGGTTTCTGTTCAAAAGAACTTAAAAAATCATGATAAAAAGCCAGGTATACTTTGCTCCTGGTGGGTGCATTGGATTTTAAAGAAACGATAAATCATTTCTTCAATAAGACAATTTTAAGTGAAACAATTTATTCAAGACAATTTTTCTTAAAAATTATATAGATTTTTATTATAACAAAAAAACTGTGAGCAGGAAAAAAGTATTAGAATATTTTTTTATATATTTTCAAAGTTTTCTCATTTTATTGTCTATATATATTTAAATTTTCATAAAGTTTTAAAAATGTAAAAAGTTTATTTAAAGATTTAAAAAAATCTAGACATACTCCACACCATGGGTATTCTTTGCTCTTCGGGTCAGACACTCTAAAAGAGAATTTCCGAGTTTTGTTTTTCAAATTTTGAGAAAACTTGAAAATTTTGAAAAATTACCTATTAAAAGACCAGAGGTTCCCAAAGTGATCTATATTGATCCGCAAGGGTCTAACTGACCTGCAAAGGGTCTTCATTAGCGAAAAAAGAAATCAGGGCTACATGAGATATAAACAGGGGTCCACGAGATTTATTAACAACCATTCAAAAACGTGTGTATTGATATGAACTATAATATACATTATCAATAACAACTATGTAATGAGTCTTTTAATGGCGGCACTAAAATGTTTCCATAGATCTACAGTTAATTCTAAGAAGGTTTAAATTATGACAATTACCAATCTTCTTACATAAGTATGAAACAAAGTAAAAACAGATTGGAAATAACTGGCAGATGAGATTTAAGGTTAAACCTAACTAATTTAAAGCCAAAAATTGTAAATGTACTATTGTGCTATCAATGATTTATCCCTCTCAATAAATTTATTGGTTTTTTGTATGTTTATTTTGCTTAAAAATGTGGTCCAAACTTAATTTGCATTTTCTATCGTTTTATAAATTAAAAAATTAATAAATCGGTAATTAAATTAACAAATGTATGAACAAAAATATTAAGGGGTGTACGAAAAACGGAAAAAATTGACTAATGGTCTACAGCAGAGGTTCTCAAACTTTTTAGGGTAGGCCCCCCCACTTTGATCAAATCCAAACGTGGGCCCCCCTCATAAAAATAATTTTAATAGTCATGTTTAAATTATCAAAAAGTTAAAAACAAACAACAAATGTAGGCTAATATTTATACTCAAATAACCAATTTATTTTAAAATAAAATATGTATATTTATTATAAAAGGTTTTGATCAATCGGTCACTTTTAATATGTGATAGATGGGCTTGTTGTTTTTCATCACAAAGTTTGGTGAAACGAGGAAAGACTCTTATACACTCTACAGGACACAATCATTATTATGCAAATTTCACATATCTTTTTCTGTCCTACCAATACAGTGCTGATTTTTCAGATTTTTTTGCGCCCCCCTTATAAAGCTTTCGCGGCCCCCTAGCAGGTCACGCCCCACACTTTGAGAACCTCTGGTCCACAGGACAAAAAAGTTTGGGGATCTTTGATCTAGACTCTAGATGCAAATTGTGATTCAAAAAGTTGCTATTTGAAACTTTTTGACAAGTATTTTTGTACAAAAATGAGTAGGTACACATAAAAAAAATTAAGATCATGACATCATTGTAAAAACACTGATCAAACTAAAAAAATAGTAAAAACAATAAAAAAAAGTATAGTATAGACAAAAAAAGCCGGACATACTTCGCTCTTCAGGACAGATACTCTTGGAAGGTGTGTAGAATTTTAAAGAAACGATAAATCATACTACTATTTCAACCATATGTCAACGCTGTTAGTGTGGCGCAATGGATAAGGCGACAGTAATAAAATGCATTGGTGCCAGATTAGGATCTTTTCCAGTAAACTACTAAAATTTAAATTTTTTTTAACCGTGACTGACCAGAGGTGCCACGATAAACATCAGTACTAATTATGTTATAGTGCATAAATGTTGATTTATGATAATTAGAGCTGCTTTATTTTATTATTTAACTATGATATTTATATTTTATTGTAATTTGAAATTATTTATGGAGGTATATGTGAATATATGAAAATCAATTTTCGTTTTTCCTAAATGTTGTATGTAACAAAATAATTTTTAGTTCAACGTTTAAGTTCAATTTTTTAAAACTGAAGTTGATCGAATTATTTATTATTATATAATATGTTTATCTTCATATTTTATATATTTTAAAAATTCATTATTTATTAAAAATTACTAGTTGTATATTTAATATTTTTTTCATCATAAAGATTCTTTTTTCTGGCCTTTCCACTATTTTTATTATAGAGTAGTTTTATGATCAACACTTATTAGGTTAGGTTATTTGATATATCATAATGATTAGATTTAAACCTAATTTCTGTGTTTGTCTTATAGTTGATTAACTTTGCACAAATTCAGACATTCAGTCTATTGTCACTAAAATATAATTCGGAATCATTACGTTCTGAAAGAAGGTGAAAGTATTCGATTGGTATCATCATTCTCACGCATAAAATATTGTAATGTCAATAACTAGCAGCCATCAATAAAATTACGAATATGAGTGACAACATTACCTGCAAACTTTAGTTTCTACGTTATTATAATAACCAAATGAAGGGTTGAATATAATAGTAATTTAGAGGTGAGTAAAAAATTGGCTTTTCAAGGAAAGTAGCACTAATTAAATTTTAAAAATTGCATATTGCACACTGTTAATGTATGATAATATTATACTATAAATACAATTAGTTTTTCTTTTAAGCATTCTATGTGTAATGTTTGTACTGTTAATGCTAATGTTATTTTTACATTATTCTAAATATTTTAAATAACCATAATATTTATTTAAAATATAAATAATATTGGATCTCCCAAAAATTTTATTAGTGAGCCCTGAGGGCTGAGGCCTATATACATTTATACTATAATAGATATCTATTATAAATAAATAATACATTGGCTGTATTATAGCTGAGGAGCTAATATAGTCGTCAGAGTTGAAATCATATAAATTGTTTTAAATTATATAAATATAATACAACTGCAAAAATATATTTCATTTCCTATTTTTCTATTAAACTGCCATTTGCTATAAAAATATAAAATGCTGTAGTCGACGATATTACCTACGTTTTTCATTTTTCAATAATCATTATATTCAAGTAATGTCAACTAATTTTGTAGCAACACGTAAAAAAAAAAAGCATTTTTAAATTAAAAAAAGCACATTGTGTAGGGAGTTTTTTCTTATTATCTTTTAAATTTAACATATTAATCATATTATGCACATTTGTATTAGGTTGGTACTTAACTCTAAACTCATGATATGATATATTATGATTTAATGTATTCCTCTTTTCCAATGATATTATATTATCGGAGTAGAAACAAAGTTCGGAAAACGATTATTGGAAAGATACGGTCCATGTAAACGGCTGTTGATTTTCAGTTTGACCGATCTACGTGTGCCGAATATTATATTTCATGGGCACACCGTAGAGACGTCAAATTATCGACCATTCTGTGAATCAATTTTGTTGTTAAATATTTACCAGTCCATCGACACTATTGTTTTACGCTGCCTTCATTAATACGTGCCATATAATAGCTGAAGTAATAATGTACAGCGCATAAACACACTCCTATGTTTTCACTTTTACTATTGTTCACGATCCATGGTGTATAATATAGTTCTACAAAATATACAGTGTGTCTCACAAGGATTTATAAATTGCGTTATCATTTATGTTAATTAACGTAATCAATTTCAGTTTTTTAACATTATTCACTTCACTTAAGACTACAACTATTAATTTAAAAAATTTACGTAATAAATTTCATTTGTTTTTTTTTTTCGTAAAATTTTTGTGTATATCATAGAGATTATTTTTCTGAAAATGAAATTGACTCGTGTAATTAATGAAAGTTAAAACTTGTTGTTACTTTGTTAATAAAAATAAAAGAACCGTGAACATTATCAGAAAAAACTCTATAAATAGTTATCTCCAAATATCTTACGAAAATAATGCAATAATAAAGGGTTTGTTTTGAATTTTTTTACTTAAGCAATTATTTTAAATTTAAGTCTTATAAATTAATTGTGTTTCATAAAAAAACAGAATTTGTTTCTCTTCATTAACACTGGAGATATTACACAAAAATAACGGTTTTTTTTTAGAAGGGGGGCATTTTAACCATAACCGTTGTTGATTGGATAAATGGAAGTAGTGGTATAGTGGTAAAAAAAAATCTAATTTACCAAACACCCCAAATTTTGGTTCAGTAGAACCTCGATTATCCGAACCTCCGTTAACTATACGAACGTTTTATTATTCGAATTAAAATTAGCGTTACCGAACTTTAAACTCGTTGGAAATACTCGTACGTACTAAATGGATAATTTTGTCAAAAATATATCATCAAACTGTAAAATATTACCGAAATTTTCGTAAAATTTAAAATTATTTTTTAACATCACTTCAAAAATAATGTAGCTAGAAACTTGAAACTTTCACCAACTACTAAAAATGACCAAAAGAACATTTTATTAAAATTTCAAAAATATTTGATCAATTTTGAGTTAAGTATCACATTTTGAAAATATTAGAAATTTTCGTTTTTAGGTTGTGAGCAAAGCAAAGAAGCTTATGATTTTACAATGATGTTTATTTTTTTTCGCTATAAGAAACATTTTGGCGCAAGAAAATTTTGAAAGTGTGAAAAAAACATTTTGGACATTTTTCTAACACTTTTTTTCTCATTAATTCCCCCCCCCTCTTTTCTTTGATTAGATAAAAAAAAGTAAAATAAGGTAAAGTAAAGTATAGATAAAAAAGCCGGACATACTTGTCACCACGGATATTCTTTGCTCTTCGAGTGAGATACTCTTGGTGGGTGTGTTGAAAATGAGAACTATTATTGTACTTTATATTATTAACTTCCTTCGTTCAGAAACGTCTTATTGAAGAAATGATTTAACGTTTCTTTAAAATTTTTTTCACCCACCAAGAGTATCACACCCGAGAAGCGAAGAATATTCGTGGTGCGAAGTATGTCCGGCATTTTTCATCGTGTATTTAGTCATTAGATGACAACACTCGGGTTCACTTATATTACTTATAATTTGAATATTTATTTCTTTTTCTATATAATAATTTTTAAAACTACATAACTTATTATTTTATAATATTTTTTGTTCTTCATTAAAACAACTTTTACATCATCCGCTCATTATGAAAATATTATTTTGTCTAAATATTGATGTAAAGTGGTGACTGGTGCAACACGGTAGAGTCATGCTGCAGTCGCAATGTTGTCGATAAAGCGCATACGATAAAATAGCCCTAATTATGTTATAGCGAATTAATATTGATTTATGATAATTAGAGTTATTTTATTATGATATTTATATTTTATTGCAATTTGTAATAATTATTTATAGGATATTCATTAAGTGTAAGGCAATATATGAATGATCTATTTTTATTTTTCGTAAACAAAATAATTTTTAGTATTTTAGTGTTTTTACAATGATGTTTATTTTTTTTTCTGTGTGCAACTTTTCGTATAGAAATACTTGTCCAAAAGTTTCGATCAATAACTTTTTGAAATCGGATTTGCCTCTAGATTGTACTTTAGAGAGGTCATTTTTTGAATTTCTCAATTCTTTAATTTTTTTTTTGGAAAAAACTACTCAAAATTTGACAAAAACGACTCGGAAACCATCATATTTTGATCCGAATTTTATGAAAATTTAAACATA
>JAIPRM010010298.1:0-13896 GCA_025469315.1 Stegophylla sp. TES_Ste_2020
ATTTTGGCGCAAGAAAATTTTGAAAATGTGAAAAAAAATTTTGGACATTTTTCGAACATTTTTTTTTTCTTATATTATTAACTTCCTTCGTTCAGAATCGTTTTACTGAAGAAATGATTTATCGTTTTTTTTAAATTTAATACGCCCGTCAAGAGAATACCACCTGTCGTGCGAAGTACACCCATCGTGCGAAGTATGTCCGCTTTTTTACAATACATATCTCGCGTAATCCTGTAATTATTATTGTAATATAATATATTACATATTTATATGACGCATTCAACACGTTATATTATTAATACGTATTATACGAAAGATATTATTACATATTAGATTATTACATTACGCACATAAGTAGGTACCGTTGTTACGATGGGACTGTTGATATTTCGTTGTTCTAATATTACAACTTTTGATTTTTGGTTAGAATAATAATAGCATTCCGCGTTGATCGTATGTAACATCAAAAGCGATCACCCGCGCTCCTTTGCGCTCTGCCCCCCTCCCCACTCCTATAACAATGCCGCGTACCTATAAAACTCCCTCTACAAGTGTTCACCCCTATCCTCCAATTTCTCCCCCTGAACAAACCTTGACCGCAAATGAAAAATACTGTATAGTAAAGTAATAATAATTGTACTGAGAAAAAAAAATGAAAAAATGAAAAACACGTTATTGCGTATTATTATAATATTATGTTGTTGAATATTTAAAACATAATCGCGCGCTCTCACGCATACATTTACACACTTACACAAACACACACACACACACAACCGCGCGGCTAACGTTCAATGACTGGAAAGAATTGAAGATATTGAGGTAAAACATAGGTTACGGTATTGATAATAATTCGCTCCTACGGGATAAAGCTTGCGACCCGTTATAATTGCATCAGTAATCAGACCGTATTGACAACATGGATAGTTATGTTATTTTCTTTTTTCATACTCTGTAACCTTCTGTGACAAGTTTTCGTGTTTATTAAAGGACACCGACAACGCACTCTTTATTGCATTCAAAATAAGGGTACTTTAATCTAATAAGTTGCTTACTTTTTATAGGTACCACCAAAACTACGTATTACCGATACGGATCATTGATGAATATAATAAAAACCCCATAAAATCGAAAGACTTGTTGAAATATTCATTGAAATCAAATATGTTTTGTATTGTGTAGTTTATAATATACTTATAAAAATATGATAAATACATTTCTACTATACGGGAAAAAGACAATATTAATATATACACAATATAATTAAACAATGGATTATTATTACTTAAGTTTGGATTTAAACGCACTAAAAAATCAAAAAGAAAAAAGAATAAATAAATAAAAAATGCCATAGAAAATACTATTTTAATTTAAACATTTAAAAATGCTCTAAAAAGGTTTAAAAGAGGAAAAATTCGATATATTTTATGTTTATTTATTAGTTTGTTATCTATTCAAATTATTAATATATTTTTATTACTGAGCTTTTATTTACTTACTTTTTTAACTGTTACTTTCATATCAAAAATTTTTTTTAATACAGTAAACTGCCATAAAAAGAAAATATGCCTTCTCACAACTATATTATGCGCGCAAACAGCCAACATCCACTTTCGGCATTTTTAAAAATAAAATAATTTAATCGTTCCAACTTACAATACTTTGTATACAGTAGGCATTAAAAACATGTTGTTCAATATATAGCACAACCACACAATCATCACTCGATGTGTACCACAGTTAATAATTCAAGTTTTATGAAACGTATGAATGTTGAATTTTACCGCATCATTTTATAAATAACAAGCATTTTATTGTTTATTTACGAAGAGGTACACCTACAATTCTTCACAATGAACTGTTAATTATACGTCTATGTCTTAAAACGTTAAGTACACAAAATTATAAAAATATTCTAAAGGAAATAAATAATTTTTAAGACTCTTAACTATTGAGGAGATATTTACCAGAAATATAAAAATAGTGATTATTTTATAAAATAATAAAATATTTTACAAATATTGTTATTTATTTTATTACTATATCTAGCTTGTGCTTCAAGTCAAGTATTTTTAAATAGGTCTTTTTATTTTTTGTATACAATAATAATTATTTTGTATATTTAGAGTAAAAATCTAGTAATTGTTGACAATTAAATTGTTTCGTATATTTTGGATAAAAAGCTGATAATTCTAGCTAATTTCTTATTTTTTCAATAGTTTAAAAATGAATGTGGTACACTAAAAATAAACGGTAAAAGATGTAATTTTTCGTCTTCCATTTTTAAGTAAATCTAGTTCCGTTTTTCAATTGAAATGTTTTTTTCACTGTTTTTCATTATAAAATAATAAAATACAATGCTTGTTTGCACCACTTAAGATCTCAAGGGTTAGACGAGTATCCATCACTTGAAGCATTAGTATTTAAGGGTGACCATACGTTTTGTTTTATACAGTTTTGTCTCTTAGTTTGTCTTTTGGTCCTGTTGTCAAAAATTTGAGAAAAACTACCCCAAAATTTGACAAAACCCCTTTTAAAACCTTTTTTTTTTCAAAGTTTATGAAAATTTATATATAGATAGACAACAATATGAAAAATATTTTGGTGAAACAAAATTTTTTAAATGTTTTTTTGTAATTTTTTTTTCAACACTTTTTGAGATTATCAAAATATTTTTTTTCTATTCTTAGTAAGTTAATAGTGGGATATAAAATTGGCTTAGTAAAAAAATTAATAATTTTTAAGTAACATTTTCTTGTAAAACTGATGCTCAGTTTTGAATCGTTGAAGACATTATTTATAATTTCTTTAAAATTTAACATACCCACTAAGTCCCACTTGAGGAGCTAAGAATAACTGTGCTGTCTCTCCGGTTTTTTAATGTTCCGCTTTTTAATTTTTAAAATATGGTCATCCTATATTAATTTGTTACAAGATTGTTATAATTGTAAATAATTATTAGGTATTATTAATTTGGTTTATATGTTTACAGGATCAATCGAATTGTTTTCCGGAGTAGGTAAGTAATATAATTAGATGTGTTTTATGAACCTTACTTACATTAATACGGTTTTAAAAGTATGTGCACAGAATATTTATTTTTTAATCTATAATGCTATAACTGGTAATGATAGAGTGATTAGATTACAAATTTTATTAGGATTAAGTGATTACTATCATATTATATTAAATTATAATCATTTTATTTAATTTTGCATTCAAATTTTCAGTAATTTAATCATTCAAAAGACTTGGGGAACATTATAAATACTTTTTTTGGCCCCCATCTTAGAATTAATTTTTTTAGAACTTTTATTAAAATCGATTATTTTATTTTTATAATTAACCATGTAAAATTGTTAAAATTATTTTGGGTAACTTATTTGCAATAGTTAGTATGAGTAGACACATTTGAATAGTAGATAATGAAAGTATAAATTCAATAATATGGGTTAAATGTCACATAATAAATAAATTTTATATATTATACTATTGTAGTATCTTTATTTATTTACTTTGGCACGTAATGGTCTAATTCAAAAGTTTATATTAAATTACAATATTAATATGTTACAATTACATTGAAATATACATAAGTATGATGCAGTGTTTGAGTAAGACCGTTTCTTATTTGATAAAAAAATAATGTAGTACTTAAGGGATGATATTTTTATCCTTTATTGGTGTTTTGGAACAGAGCACGTAGGGATCTATTTCCATTTTTTTTATTTCATTAGGGTTAAAAAAAGTGTTATCAATTAATAGATAGGTACCTAAAAAAATAGAAACTAGTCTCAATTTTACTATTTATTTTGTCATAAATCGATTACATTATTACAACAATTTTTTTTGACTAAAGGTCGGAAGTTATAGAAGTTGTATATTGTTTTATATGCTCTCGATTTATAGCAGACAAAGCTGGAAATCCGAGTTATACGTACAATGGTGAATTTAAAAATTGGAATTTAACTATGCATATTTTGCATATTTGTATCATTTTAGGTAAAAAAGTACATATTTACAACGCATATTATACATATTTAATAATTTCCAAAAAAAGAAACATTTTTTTTTTTCTTAACATAAATATTTCAAATAATCATAGATAATTTAAAATTAAAAGTCTTAAAAAATATTAGTGGTTCAATGCAATAAATTAATAGGTATTATAAAACATATATTTATTTTGTATTTGACTTCAAAAATACTGAAAATACATTTTTTTCAAACTATTTTTTTCAGTCCAATAAGATTTCTAAGCGAAATCGCTAACCAGTTTTTTGACGAAATTTATAGTCTAATAAATTTCTTTTATATATTATGAATTTGCCTTTATATCTACATATTATTTCCATATTACATAAATTTTTTTTTGTAATTTTTGAATATATTTTTACATATTTAGCATTTTTTAATTCATATTTTGCTTTTTTTAGCTTTAAATTACGCCCTAGCTATATTTAACATTAAAAGATAATAATTGTTCAAAATTCAAATTTATATCAATAATAAACTTGGAATAAGCTTACATTTTTCAGCACATTGTAGTAACTGATGAGTCATTTTATTAAATTGTACACATATATGCAATCGAAAAAATGTCTGCTAGGAATTCAGAAAATGTATTTTTAATGATCTGTAAGTTTATTGCTCAATATCAAATTTTAAAAACCTATCAGTATCATACAGAATAAGTCTTCTATTTCTAGATTTTTATTATTGAGAGATGATTGTTGGACTGGTTTACAGCATGCATTTCGTAGATTTACTATTTTTTAAATTATCGTTTATTTCTGTGCAACTCACGAAAGTTTTAAATTTAATTAATTAAACTTTAAATTAAGTTTGATAAATATGTCATCGATATGATCGATATTTTATTAAGTAGGTAATGACTAATGACGATGTTCCACCTTGATTTTTAGTAAGTTTTAAAATTTTTAACGGAGAATTTGATATACTACTACTACTATGGAATAGCTTGAGTTTGTTTTAAAGTCAAAAATAAAAGTAAAAACACACTGGTATTTTTAGTATTTTAAATGTTATAACTAATAAGTAATAAGAATTGACTATTTCTTTATACTGTATTTATTCATGTTTATAGATTAATATGAATATCGTATAAATATATAATATATATATATATATATTTATATATACATATTATTTATGTCAGTATGATGGTTTATATTTTGATTCACAACTCTAATATATTTTACTTAATATTTGAAAAAAAAATGTATATTTGTCATGTAATTTACCTACATCAAAATAATCTGTCCTCTCCAAGTTTCATTTTTTATTGTTATTGTAAAGTGGTCATAAATTATTGTCGATAATGGTTTCGGGTTTCATATGTAAATTAAGTTAACAATTTGTCTACGTGCAACATAGTTATATTGTAGACATTGATGGGATCGGAAAAATGCCCATCATTCAGAGTGCTGTTCTATCGTTTTTGAGTGCTAACATGTTATTATGTTTATATCAAATGGGAAAAAAAAAATGGCCAATATATTATAGTGATATATTTTTTTAAACGTTCTTTTATTATTGAGAGATGATAGTGGTTTATAGCAAATCCAATAATCATAATATTACTTCAACTTAATATGAAATATTTCAATACAAAACTTAGGTAATTATTAATTTTATCGAATGAAAAATTCACTTTATTTAATCCTATACTGGAAATCAAAGAACGGTGGTTGAAATGAAAATTTGCGTATACTTATAATTTATTTAGTTTCAGAGTGGAGTGAAGAAGCTAGTGTTTTTATAATGATGTTCATTTTTTTTTTCTGTAAACACTTTTTTAGATTATGGAAATACTTGTCCAAAGGTTTTGACCAGCAATTTTTTCAGTCCTGATTTGCCTCTAGATGGTACTTATTGAAGAGTTTATTCGTATTTCGATTTATCGTTTCTTTTAAAATTTAATACACCAACAAGAATATCCCACTTAAGGAACAAAGAGGTGCGAAGTAAATCTTTCTAAAAAAAAAATGTGTTTCTAACATAGTAAAATATATAAGAAATGCTTGATTTACCAAATTAGTACATTTTTCTTCAATGCAAATTTAAATAAATAATACTCAAATCGGGTGTCATATTTCTACGTTGAGTGATGAGTGAAATGGAATGCGGGTAAAATTGAAAAATATAAGCATTATTTTCGTTTGATAAAATTTGAATGTTTTGTGATTTGAGATCTTTTAAATTTTGATCTATTGATACTATAATTTGTATAGTTGAAATTTCAAATTCGCATTCCACCACAGAAATGTGGAAGCTTTGTTTAAAATAACAACAGTAAAAGAAAATATTTTTCCTTTACTTTGCAAATGTAGAGTTTCTAGAGAAAACTATGTAGCCCACAGGCATTGAAGGGCCTATTTAGAAAAATCGCATGTCAAGTTGTTCAATTTCTCCAAAGAATGTTCAAAATAAAAACACATATACTTCTATATACAAATATTATACTATGCTAGTATCATAAAAATATATGATATTCTTCGTTATTTTGAATTGTTTAGTAAGTTGTACATACGTACGTATGTGTGTGTGTGTGCGCGCGCGTGTGTGCGCGCACGCGTGTACTTATTAACACATTAAATAATATATTATTGCTTATTTTTGACGTATAATCGTTCTGTTTTATATATTAGAAACTATCATATTATCTACTAATAAATTGATTTGAGGAAAACGCTAAATTAGGTATACAAGTACAATTTCTTAAATATAAAATAATTTTCGTAATTAAAATGTATATTCTGAGTGAATGAGGGATTTAAATTATTTGATTACTAAATGATTCTGTGTTTTGAGTTGAAGAACTATCTTAAAACTTTTATATATCGTGTCCCTATATAGATAAAAATGTAATTTTGTTGTTACTTTTATGACTTTTACTATTTTAGTAGCATTTCCAAGCATAATAAAAGAGACATATTGAGTAAAATTGTGATGTCTGGAGTATAGCTATATATTTTTTACAAAATTTATTTTAATAATTTTATTAAAATACTGAAAATATTGAATCAAAAACACCTTAAAATTCTCACAATCTATAAAAATTATTATATTAATTCATAACTTTATTTTAATTGATTAACTTGATTATATACTCAATACAATTTAATCTTTATTTGGTAAAGTATAGGATTTCAAAATGAAATTTTAATTTTATAAAATTTGAAAATTTTATTGTGATGTCCTGATAATAATTTTAAAAAAGCAGGACATACTTCACACATCGGGTATTCTTTGCTCCTCGGGTCAGATACTCTTGTTGGGTGTGTAGAATTTTAAAGAAACGATAAATTATTTTTTCAATAATACGATTCTGAATGAAGGAAGTTAATAATATAAAGAGCAATAATAGTCGTCATACACCAAGAGTATCTCACCCGAGAAGCGAAGAATACACATGGTGTGAAGTTTGTCCGACTTTCTTGTTTATACTTTACTTATATTTGCTTTACTTTACTTTACTTTTGTACTTTTATTATCTTTTCTTTACTTTACTTTAAATACCTTTACATTACTTTAATTTAATTTACTTTTAACGTGCTACTGCACATTAAAATAGACAATATTGTACTTTATTTTACTTTACTTTCTTTTATTTAATAAATGAAGAAAGAGAAAAAAATTAAGCGAAAAAATATGTTAGGAAAAAAGTTCAAAATTTTTTTTTTCACAAAACTTTTTCAAAATTTTCTTGCACCAAAATATTTTCTCATATTATGTCTGTCTACATTTAAATTTTCATAAAGTTTGAATAAAAAAATCATGGTTCCTGAGTTTTTTGTTATCAAATTTTTGGTCATTTTTTCCTCCCCAAAAAAATGAGAAGTTGAGAAATTCGAAAAAAGACCTGTTTAAAGTTCAATCTAGTGATAAATTTGGTTTGATAAAGTAGCAGATCGAGACTTTTGGAGAAATGTTTCCGTATAAAAAAGTGCTTTCATAAGACATGATGAAATATTAATTATTATTAAAACATAAATTATAATTTTTTTATTTTTAGAATAAAAATATAATATGGCAGTTTATGGATTAAATATATATATATATATATATATATACATTTTTTGTAGATAACTCAACATAATCATTTGCACAAATGTATAAGTACATGATTTATGTGATGTACGGTAGAAAAACAAATTGAAAATCGTATTAACTATACAGATTTTAACGTAAAATATAATTCAGGTTAGCGTAATATAATAATATTATTATTGTTATTTATTAATGTTACATTTATTTATCATTCAACTATCAGAAATGAACAATCATACAGAAAATTAGATTCTATGATCTTGAAAACATTTTTTAAATATTGCATGCGTCACGGGGTAGTTACATCTATAGTTATTAGCTTATATTACAACTATATGAGTAATATTATAATATGTTATTAATAATTATACACAAATTACTAGCCAACGCATATTTACTGATCACCATATATTTTTTGAGTAGCCAGTCAAGTTTTGACACATGTGATACGTGACAATAACTTGTGGCATATACAAGGGAGAGGATAATTATAAATGCAGTTAATAATATGAGCATTTATTTTAAATGGAAATATTATTAAATGGAGAATAAATTCAAATAATTTGAGAGTTAGACAATAATTTATTGTATCACAAGTCTCATAACTCCCTTTGACCTACCGACATTTAAACTCTGTAATTCAAAACTTTGATAACACAAGAATTAAAATTGGTGTTAGTCGAAGACGCACGTAAAACATGATGATTCAGTGTTATCCTGTATCAAATATCCGTTATTAAAATTTGAACACCCTAGTTATACAATTATTAAATTAGAAAAATAGCTATGTATGAAACTTATTTTATTTTATCTTGATTATAAAACTTTTTAATAGAAATAAGTATGAAATAATTTCTCAAATTTTAATTCGTGTTTTTGAAAATTTTTCTGAGAAAATAATTACCTACGATGTCATAATTGTTTTAAAAATATTGTCAATTACATCTGTTATCCAATATTTACTTTATACTCACAATATCAAAAACACCAGACGTACTTACAGGGCCGAAGTTTTTGCCACCCACAGCCTATAATAAATTAGTTAAACATTTTTAGATCTTGATATTTTACTTCTAAATCTGATATGTGAAATGGCCGCATGCCTCATATTTTAATAATGAGTATTTATAAGCATTAAATATACAATCATAAAATTATCAATACTTTATTTAAATAATATTTAAAATGAAAATTATTCAATAAAATACTTGATGAAAAAAAAAATAAAAATATTATATGAAGATATTTCAGGGTAAAGCTCGTAGATTAACTTGTGAATTGATCTTTAAACATATTTTTACAATTGGCGGTTCGTCTCGAATATGTTAAGACGCGTATCGACAGCAAACCACCGAATTCGATAGCTGAGTCTAATGGATACCAAATTGGAAACTATAAAACTTAAATACAGCCCTGAACACCTGAAATGGCTTGTGTGGCAAATAATGGGTTTGCCGCGATTGAACATAGTGCGCGTGGCTGCTGCGCGTAAAAGATACTCACCTTTACAATAATTGCTAAAATAAACTATTTAATCGATACATACCTTTAAAATTTGAAATTTACTCTATGACGGTAATACTCGAATGATTCTTTACGGAGGTGATACTCTAAATTCTCAAACAAATGACAGTCCAATTTCGGTGGATAACAGCTAGAATAAAAAACATCTATAAGTATCTACTAATGTTTGTCGTTTGACTCGTGTCTTTACTCATCGCAGATAATATTTGTCTACCTCGTACATTATCGAATTTATAATAAATAATTTATTACGGAAATTTACCACAAGATGATGTATAAATAAGACTTGTTTTATCTAAAATTTCAAACACAAATTTAAGTTCGATATGGTTTCTAGTGTTTTTTTAAACAGGCTATAGATTATCGTTCTTTTGTACAATTTTACCTATACGCGTTGGAGTTTGGATTCCGCGATAAACTGGATAAATGTCCAATGTTCATGCACTATCGTGACTAGTATTTACTGATTATTAATAGTCTTAAAATTTTATTTTTTGGTACTATTATAGTATATTATATTAACCCATATTATTTCATACCATACATAATTTTAAAATAAATTGTCTGAGTTAATATTTTAAATAACGAAAATAATGTCTCATTTTAAATATTTTTTGTGTTTCACAGAAAAATAAAAATGCTATTTTGTTACCGCCTTTAAAACATTTGCCTCCCCATGTTTTATGCTTTGTATTTATAAATATTTTTCGTTAACTCAACATTCAACCCTCTTCTCCCAACACAATCAACCCATAAAGCATAAGAAAAAAAAAATTCTAAATTTCGAATTTCGGGTAGTGCCCAGGCACGCTCGGCATGCCGGCTGCATACTAGTTGCAGACAAATTCCAAAAGCAATTATTTGGGACATAACAGTTGCGGACACGGGTCAAAAAGGAAATATACGAATTGCGGACACGTCGAGACAACCTCGGCTTGCTGTGCACCGTGGGGACATTTCGGCTTAATAATCGACTTTTACTGTGCAACGTGAAAACATTTCGGTAATAAAGTTGCCAAAATTTGATAATTACATTGAGCGTCACTTCACAAAACTCTCCTCACGCTTTGTTCGCTCTCAATTTAAATAGATAACAACTATCGGCTTGCTGTGCAACGTAGGGACATTTCGGTAATGAAACGCCAAAATTTGTTGGCTGTCGCGATAGCATCGGTACAATCATCTTAATGCCGATAAAGATTGTTTCTGATCAAATATACGTCCGCAATTCGTATATTATCATTTTATCACGTGTCCGCAATTCGTATATTGCCTTTTTGACCCGTGTCCGCAACTCACATGGATTTAATGACTTTGTCCGCAACTAGGAAACTCCGGGCATGCCCTGTGTGCACGCTTATATGATCCCAGCCGTGCTTACAATTTTCAATAACAATAAAAGATAGATATTTACCGTGATATAGTAAATATCGGTGATCACTGAATAAAGTTTATTATCATTACCAATGAATGTATTTTTATTTCACCAGTTTTATATTCCACTTTTAACGGAAAACCAGAAAAAAAATTGATAAGAATAAAGGGTTAGAAAAGAAAGTCGGACATATTTTTCACCAAGGATATTCTTTGCTCATCGGGTCAAATATTCTTGAAGGGTGTGTATAATTTTAAAGAAACGATAAATCATTTCTTCAATAAGATGATTATGAACGAAAGAAGTTAATAATATAATGAACAATAATAGTCGTCATTTTCGTCATATTCATCTAGAGTATCTGACCCGAAGAACGAAGAATATCCGTGGTGCGAAGTATGTTCGGCTCTTTTGTCTATATTTTACTTTACTTTTTTTGATTTAATAAATAAAGAAAAGGAAAAAATAATTAATGGGGAAAAAAGTGTTAAACAAATGTCCAATTTTTTTTCACATTTTCAAAATCTAAAATTCAAAACTTTTTATTCAATCATTAAAAATTTTCTTTCTCCAAAATAATTATCATATTATTGTTTATCTATATTTAATTTTTTATAACGTTTGTATTTAAAAAAAAAGTTTCAATGGATGTTTTACAAAATTTTGGTTAGTTTTTCCCAAATTTTGGAGGAATTATTGAGAATTTCGAAAAATGACTTCTTAAAAGTACCATCTTGAAAGAAATTCAGTTGACCTAAATTTTTGGACCAGTATTTCTTTATGAAAACGTAAACACATAAAATAATAATAATTATAATAAAAAATATTGAAAAAAACATCATTGTAAAAACCTTTGCTTCTTCGGTCCACTTTGAATCTAAAATTACATAATACATAAAATTATCAAATGTTTTAAAATAATTTCATTTTGTTTGTGATCTAAATATATTTAGTTAAATTATTTTCTTAATATCTGAGGTGTTCTCAGTAATATCATTTACTCTAACGTACCTACTTAAGGTTAAAACAAAATAAATCTTATAATACGTATATTATAATTAAATTACTAAATAGGAAATCGTACGGGTTATGTAGTATTTAATTTTAAACAGGTGTGTGTGTTTTTTTTTAATCAATTTTAAATTTAAACAAGTTAATTAACAATATATATTTTATATTAATATTAATTTGATTTTGTTTCCTAAAATAACTTACTATACTAACAGAGCCGGACAATTTTTACGCTTTTATACTAAAATAATAATTTTTATAATTATTAACACCAACACCAATATTTTAGATTCTGAACGAAGTGAAAAATTACTAGTGGTTTTACAATGATGTTTATTTTTTTTATTTTTTTTTTCTGTGTACAACTTTTCGTCTGGAAATACTTGTCCAAAAGTTTCGATCAGTAACTTTTTGAAACCGGATTTGCCTCTAGATGGTACTTTAAAGAGGTCAGTTTTTGAATTTCTCAATTTTAAAATTTTTTTTTAGAAAAAACTACACAAAATTTGACAAAAATGACTCGGAAACCATCATTTTTTGATCCGAACTGTATGAAAATTTAAACATAGATAGAAAATAATATAAAAAAAATTTTGGCGCAAGAAAATTTAGGAAATGTGAAAAAAAAACTTTCGACATTCTTCTAACATTTTTTTTTCTCATTTATTTTTTATATTATTAACTTTCTTTGTTCAGAATCGTTTTATTGATAAAATGATTTATCGTTTCTTTAAAATTAAATACACCCGTTAAGAGGATCTCACCCGACGTGCGAAGAACATCCCGACAAGCGAAGTACACACTTTTTATAATATGATTTTATTAATTTTTTTTAGAAAATTAGAAGTTTCTTGTTAGAAAATATCTAAAATACTGCAAATGTCTCAATAATTTTCATCGTACTAGTTCTATCGAGCTACAGGATTTTAATGTTCAAACAAATAATATTTATGAGTAGAATGTATTTAATAGCAATTATATTTATATTTAGTTTTTTTTTCAAAAGTAATATTCTTTTACCAAAGGTTAAAAAAATGTGCATTGTGTACCTACTCAAAAACCCATTCTCTGTGTAGAGAATTCACCTTTCTACTCGAACACGTTCAAATCCCTCCCCAAGTAGGTCGAGTGGAAGTCATTGTGGACTTTGTTTACCAGTTGTCGTCATCCAAATTGAGAAAGAGTGCTTTATTATTTGTTGACAGAAGATGGTAAAGAAACTTAATGAGGATAGCGAACACCGTAATGTTTATTTTTTTCACAAACAAACAATCATTTTATTTTATCAAAAAATTTTGAGTTTAGCTTATCTATACATAACGAATAAAAGCTACGGACCTAAGTTTAAAAATTGTTACAAATTATTATTTTATAATTAAAGGCCTATAAAAACTTGACTTTCGTTTTAAAATGTGTTCTTATAAAATCATATAATATTATGTGTGTGACTTTACAATAATAAACGTTTTGCATTAATGCTTTTCAAGCGTTATCGCGGAATCATCACATTGAAAAAATAAAAAGCCGGACATACTTCGCATGATGGGTGTACTTCGCACGACGGGTGGTATTCTCTTGACGGGCGTATTAAATTTTAAAGAAAATTTAATACGTTTCTTCAGTAAAACGATTCTGAATGAAGGAAGTTAATAATATAAGAAAAAAAAAAAAATGTTCTAAAAATGTCCAAAATTTTTTTTTCACATTTTCTAAATTTTCTTGCGTCAATATCTTTTTTTGAGGATTTTCTATCTATGTTTAAATTTTCATAAAATTCTGATCAAATAATGATGGTTTTCGAGTCGTTTTTGTCAAATTTTGGGTAGTTTTTTCCAAAAAAAACATTGAAGAATTGAGAAATTCAAAAAATGACCTCTTTAAAGTACAATCTAGAGGCGAATCGGGTTTCAAAA
>JAIPRM010010299.1:0-13895 GCA_025469315.1 Stegophylla sp. TES_Ste_2020
TAAAGAGGTCATTTTTTGAATTTCTCAATTCTTCAATTTTTTTTTTGGAAAAAACTACCCAAAATTTGACAAAAACGACTCGGAAACCATCATTTTTTGATCCAAACTTTTATGAAAATTTAAACATAGATAGACAATAATATAAAAAAGATTTTGGTGAACATTTTTTTTGAAAATGTGAAAAAAAAAATTTAGACATTTTTCTAACATTTTTTTCTCACTGAATATTTTTTCCCTTTATTTATTAGATAAAAAAAAAAGTAAAATAAAGTGAAGTAAAGGCAAGAAAGCTGGGCATACTTCGCGCCACGGATATTCTTCGCTTCTCGGGTCAGATACTATTGGTGTGTTGGAAATGACGATCATTATTGATTTTTATATTAACTTCTATCGTTCAGAATCGTCATATTGAAGAAATGATTCATCGTTTCTTTAAAATTCCACAAACCCACCAAAAGTATTTGACCCGAAGAACGAAGAATATCCGTGGCGCGATGTATGTCCGGCTTTTTTGTCTTTAATTTACTTTATTTTGCTTTTTTAATATTGATGCAATTTCATTAATTTTAACAACAATGAAACTGTTCGTAAATTAGTTCACACCTTTGTGTATGAAAAATAAGTCATTATAGCTCAAGTCGTAGACTTTATTTATTTTTTTTCATTATTATCATAATTTTTGAGAAAACCAAAGAATTATCAACAATTACGTTTTGTTGATAGGCTAGTCGAGATATAAATTAATTTCGATCTATGTAGTAAATGATGGTAAACATATTCTTTATGCAGTGCATTGTACGCGTAAATAATAAATTACTTCCGAATTGAATTGGGGACTCGATTAAAATTCAGCTATGGATACCAAAACGAACAATTACTAATAGACAACGGTTTAGTTTTTTAATTATTATTATTGTTTTTTTTTCTCTGGCCGGGGGAGGTTCTCGCTGAGCAATGTTTGTATACGTGATTCGTAATAATACTCTAGTTAATAATATGTTATAATTGGTAATTTATACACGGCAGGTATGTGTATTCAGTATATATATGTGTGTTTACATAAATACTGGTACCCTATGTACGCAGTGAGTGAATCGAAATGATAATTTTGCGCGGGTTTCGTGAACCATGAATATACTCGCGAAGATCGGTAATTACTAATTACACACCTCGAGGTGTGTGTTTGTGTGTGTGTGTGTGTGTGTATACATCTATGTGTATAGATAGCAGCACAAGCGTGTAATGTGTGGTCGATGGCGCGAAACAGCGAATTTTTTATTTTCCCGTTATTGCGTGGACCACCGTTTTCTTGTATATATTATTATTATATTGAACATTGGCCGCGGCAGTCGTGGTGTGTCGTAGTAGTGATGGCGCGGCAGTGGTAGTTGTGATGACGGTAGAGATGGTAACCGCGGCGACCATCGTCGTTGTCGGAGAAGGAGTACGCGCGAGTCCAATACTCCAGTCTCCAATGCTGTGTGCACGCATGCCACAGGTGTAGTGCATAGATAGAAGGTTTTCGTCTCTTCGGTCGACGGCGTGTGCGTTTCTTTTGTGCGTTCGCTCGCGAGTGTGATTTGATGTGATGTGATATATACATATATATTTATTATTATTATTATTATTATTATTATTCATCTCTCGTGCCGTCTTCCAATACATAATAATCTAATATCGTTCACGTCTTCGTCTTCGTCGCGAATCTTCGGTGTGCGTGTCCAAGATCGGATTGTCTGCGACGTATAAAATAATATAATGCCCTAGGAATGCGTGGAGTTCTTTTGTGCTCCCGAAAATAATAATAGAACGAAAAAAATCGTATCTTCTCACACACACACATTCGGTGAGTATCTTCTATTATCCTCGTCACATACGCAACAGGCACATAATAATATTATTACATTTTAACACCCAGATGGTCTCCTATCTCTCGGATGTGACAAAGCTTTATTATTTTACTTGTTGTTCGGCGTTATTATTATTTACGAGTGTCAGAGAATGAGAGAAAAGCGAACATATGGCGAATCACACTGTCAGGAAGACGATACCTATTATTATTGCAGAAAAGTTGTTTTTCGCGCGCTCGTATTCGTGTTAGTGTGTATGTGCGTTTGTGTCTGTGTGTGTCATCTTTGTTATCATTTAAAAATAGTATTATATCATTCTAAATTCCATTTACGTTTATTTTATTTATAGTAAAGTATAAAGTTAATTTTTTAATTGAGGTTTTATGACATAGGATGTAAACAGTCTAGTAAAGTATTCGAATAAAACTATTTTAATGTCTTCTTTTGTATCTGAATACTATTCTAAATATTTCCAAAATAATGTATTCAAATATGTATTCTAAATATACTTTTTGGTATTTTTATTTTATATTTTAATACTTTTTTTCGGGGAAAAAAAACTATGTTTATAAACAATATAAGCTATAAACACAATGAGAAGGACTGATACAAATTTTGAAAAAAGTTTATGATGGTTTGACCAATTACAAAATCTATAATTAATATAATTACATATATAAAATATAAGAAAAAGTATTTATAATAAAAATTGTATGATTATAATAACAAAACATTTTTTTTAAATTAAAAAAAAATTAAAATTAAAATTAAAAATGAAAATAACGGAAAATAATAATATTCTCAGATGTATTCGAATAATAATTTAAGCATTCAAAAAGTTATTCTGAATGTATTTTTCGAAAAATATTCGAATACCTATTTTGAATTACTTTTCATCCATTTATTTGAATAGGTATTCTGAATACAAAATAAAAGTATGATTTACAAGACTGGATGTAAACCATTTTATAATGAATTGTTACGTACTTATGTATTTAATTAAAATTTTTACATTACATTTTACTGGTAAATTTAAATCTATCTATGATATGTTTATCTTTCTGCCAAATAATTCTAATAAGGAATACATTCTTTACTAATTTTTTTTGTTTTTTTTCTACAGTAGTCTTGTTTGAATTTGTACAAATAATATAGGTTATCAATTTATTATACATCTCAAGGGAAACGTTTTTTTGGTGCCGATTTCCCTGGAGAGACTATTGACAAAAACAATCTAGTTTCTTTTTCCTTCATTTAAAGTCTGTAATAAGCGTGACGTTAAAATGTTTTACTAATTAAAATTTTTTTAATTTATCGCGTTAGGTATAAAAAGATATTTTTCACCTGAAAATAACATGCCTGAGATTTGGCTTTGGAAATTTGAATTTTCAATTATTTGATTATTAATTTTATATAGGTACCTACGTTTTAAAACGATTTAATATAAATTTATTTTACAAGAAATTTCTTTGATAAATTTTATGATCGTCTTCGATTGATGCGTTGACTCGAATGTTGACTATAATACGTAGATTTTTTTAAAACTTATTTGAAAATGTATTGTTGTTTTATTACTCGTTTTATTATGTAAACCAGTCATTATAATGATTAAAAAAAAGGCTTGTCCTTGGGTTAATATTACTAACCTATTATGCTGAGGAAAAGAGCTCGCATATAAACGTAATCTATACAGCCAAACAAAAGTGTCCCCCTGTAATGAGAAATGAACTTCATTCGTTTTTTGAATGACGATGAATGTATGAGTAAACTGCACTCAACTAAACATAGCACCCCATCCTAAAAAGGGTCCATTATTGTTATACACACATTTTCATTTCCTCCCCAGTTGTCCCTGTGTAGCCTCGAGATCAACTCTATTGGACCTGTATGTATATCACTATGTAAAACACTGTCCTTTTACTATGTAAAACACCAAAACTATCGTGTGGGCATTTTGTTTTATTTATTGGTCAAAATCTATCTCGGGTAATTGAATATACAAGTACACGTGTTAATAAACGTCTTCTAAAGTAAACATGTTGTTATTATTTAAATTTATTCTCAAAAATTGGGTTTTTTATGTTTTGTGATAATAAAACTATAGGTAAAATTTTTTTTAGATTATAATTATACGTTTGAGTATAATAAACATAATTATTATATTATTATATTACATAAACTTTATTTCATATAATTTAATAATTTGAATTTTAAATAAATGTACATAATAAGTACATAAATAATATCAATGTTATTTGTGTTTGATTTTTTTTTATAGACCGATAGCATTAATTATTTTATTATTTTATTTATAAAAATAATACTTAATATTTTTTTATTAAAGAAACTTAATATTTCATAATTCTCTTTTGAAAAAACATGAAATATAAATCTAGTATTAACATTAAACAGACCATATTTCAGGCTGCACCCCGCTTTTGTCTGGACAATAGAGTTATTTTTTGTATAAAGAAATAGGGTTGTGTGACCAAAGCCAGGAAGTGGTTTTGGTGTTCACGCCTTATTATTTTTAACCGCTTATACGAACGAATTTACTCATTTAAAAGAGTTCTTTCCTTTTTATTACATTCATATAGTTGGTAATACTTGTGCTATACAAAAACAGAGTTAAAATTAGTAGAGACTTTAATACAAATAAATAGAGTAATTTATTACAATATATGAAATTATTCAAAGATTATTATTCTAAAGTAATCATTTTGTCGTTTGTAGTATATAATACATCGTATTTCAAATCGAATTAAATATAAATCATACATTAATGACTATTTTGCTCATAAATCATTTTATTTAATTTTTTTAAAGATTGCTTTTATTTTACTATACTATTTTATAATTTTATTCGTCAACTGTTATTAATTATTGTAGTAGGTTCATTGATTTTGGATGATAAAAATATTGTAGAAGTTTTAATATGAAGAGAGATGTTTGTATACATATTGTATGAATGTGTATGATATTGCACTTTTATATTATACTCGTAAATATTGCCTTAAAAGAGAAACTTGCTTTTAATGTTGATTTATTTATTTTAATATTATGATTAAAAATACAGAATTTTTAAAATGTTTTGGTGTTCTCATTTAAACTAAAATGTATTCTTTTTAATTTATTTTAAATTGGAATTTATGGGATATGATTTTTTCCCAAACACGAAATATGTATTTTTAACAATAAATAGTTATTTCAATAGTAAGTATGAATTAATGGACTGCAAAAATATAGACAGGTCACATATTTTATCAAAAAAATGTGGATAGATCGCTTAATAACTTAACCGCGGTCTGATATTTTTATCATTATCATTGAATCTATCATTCAAATATTTTTAAATAAAACTTTTAAGTGTTTATTGGTTCAATTAATATAAAATATATAGGTAGTACAAATGCAGGTTTTATTTAAAAAATACTAGTAGCTGTAACGTAATCGCATTGTACTTTGTATTGTAATATGCCATAACAAATGAATCTACCTATAAAATCGTATAGTACGATGACATACCTATCGTTCGGCATAGTATTGTGTAAGAAAACAAAATTAAAAACGATTTTTTTTATGTTCAATCTAATATTTGTTAGGATCTGTCTGGTATGAATTTTAATTTCAATATTTATTATTTAATAATAGTTTAATGCGAAAGTAATGAAATTATTATTCAATTGAGATACAATAAAATTGATAATTGTAGGAATACTCTATGGGGACATGTGTGAAATATTAATAATAAATATGAAAATAATAAGGACATTAATGAATGTCTAAAATATTTCAGACAGATTGGTCTACATTAATCCAGTGGATAACATCCATCATTTATCATGCCTTATACTAATAGCATACCTTAGACATTAAATTGTCAATATATATGCTACTGAATAAACAATGTATCCATTTCACTTTTAGCCTCCAGAAAATTACGAACAATGGAAGATATTATTTTTGCTGATTTTCATCAAAAGAATTGTATTTTATATTATTACTTTAACAGTCTATTATTTAAAAATTATTAGATATGGGTACTGTATCTAAATGTATTCTCTTGTTTTATAATGTCTTATTTATTCTAATATTCGTTGACGTACTAAACTAAATTATTGGAATTGTTGTAAATTTTTGTTTAAGAATTTTAAATATACTAAATAATATTATGGGTAATTATGTATTTAACTTAAAAATTAAATATTCAAAAATTCTTTAAAAGTACCAATGTCATAATAAATAGTATTTTAATTTACGCCATTAATAAGTAAATAAAAAATAATCAAAATTTGGTTAGCTTCATTATTAAAATACAATTATATTAAACACGGTACATTTTATTTTTTTTGTATTTTTCTGTAAGCAAATTTTCCACTCGAAAATTTGCTCGGACCAGTACGTATAGTTAATGACGGATTTAGAGATTTGTCGCCTGGTGCGAATAAAATTTTTATGCCCCGTAACACCACTTTTCTTAAATTCGCAAATCCTTTGATATATTTTTTAGGCACTCCTAAATATACGATGTCCTGGGGCAAGAACCACAGCTCGCCTCCTCTAGATCCGGCACTGCGTATAGCATCGGTTTTCGGTAAATAATTTTGTTCGCATGGTAATTTAAAAGCGTAGTTTTTCGAAATGATCATTGGTTTTGTTAAGAGTATGGAAAAACTCCAAAATATTCCGATAAATTCGAGATTTTCATGAAATCTATTATTAGTAATTCAGTCGTAATTTCTTGATGAATAATATTAAAAAATAGACATTTTCGCTCATTATTAACAATAGTGTGAAATAGATTGGAAAAAATTGACATCTTATGGGATAAATATTGGAAATACCTCGTTTTTTGTAAAAGTTCATCCGATATAATTTTAAACTCTTGATATTAGGAGCTGAAAATTAAGCACTACCTTTACTCATAAATATTTCTGACGACTCTAAAAATGGTCAAAATCGATTGTAATTTTTTCATGTCCTTTTAAAAGTAGAATTTTTATGAAACTGTTAATAAACGATTTTTTTCAATCAAAACCATGTAAATTTAAAAACTTACATTAAACTAAATTTTTTATTTTTTCAAAACATTACTCATGTGTTTTTCCACCTATATTCAAATTTTTTAACGGTTGTCTGATTTTACAATCATTTTTAGTTAGAATTACAGTTCAAATGACTGTAAATCCAATTAATGGCAGATTTATTTTCGTTATTATTTCTGAACATATTTAATTTATTGTTTTTAGGATGAAAAATACTAAACAAACTTTCACATATATATGCGTACACCCTAGTTCTTTAACCACAAATAATTAATAAAAAACATATATATTTTAATATATTTGGTCTCACCTATTAAATTTGAAAGTATATGCATAATAAATTACCACAAAAAGTTTTAGGTCAATCAAGAAAGTTTAATACGTGCCGACTTGAATTTGAAGTTTTAACTTATTACATTTTTCAATATTTACGAAAATGAACATAACCTTTACATTTTTCGTTAAATGTTAGAAATAGCGTAATATTAGATTCTGAACGAAGTGAAAAAGCTAGTGTTTTTACAATAATGTTTATTTTTTATTTTTTTTATTTATTTATTTTTTTTTATTTTTTGGAAAAAACTACCCAAAATTTGAGAAAAATGACTAGGAAACCATAACTTTTTGATCCAAACTTTATGAAAATTCTAACATAGATAGACAATATAAGAATATATTATATACACACATTTTTGGTTATATCATTTTTGCTTTTATAGGTTATTAGATCTATATAAGATCTTTAAATTTCAAAAGAATGGTAAAATTGATAATTTTCATAAATATTGAAATGAATTTGTATTGCTGTGATATTAACTAATATTAATATTAAACATAATCAATGAGCCTGAATAAATACTCATAAAACTTGCAAATAATATTGTGTTTAATATTATTAACTATAGTTCCCCTCAGAATTTTATTTGTTGAAGATTATGATTTATCGTTTCTTTAAAATACAACAAATCTTCTAAGAGTATTCCACTCGAGAAGCGAAGAATTTCTATAGTGTTAAGTATGTTCGGTTTTTTAATAATATAGTTTTATCTAGATGTCGGAAAAAATACTGAAGAAAAAATAAGAAACTTAATAGAAACTTTTAAAACTTTTTAAAAAAAAAAACAAAAAAAGTTTATTTGAAGTATGAAATTTTCATTATTTAATAAAGATTATAGAATGCTTACGCTTTATTATTTTTTTCTGTAAAAATGTATAAAAGTAATTTGAAAAATAATCTTAATATCTTGACTCGTGACCTTAAATGCCCTAGAAAAAATGTCTGATCAGGTATTTTGTGTTCATATTTTCATCGTTTTAGTAAACTAAAGTAGTTTTAGTAAACTTGTGTTAATAATAAATTTTTGAACCACGAAGGAAAATAACTTGATGTACTTATACAACGGATTAATTATACCTGCATGTATCTGCTAGTTTTTCGGTCAATTGTCGTGTAATAACGTACTAAACTTATTCGTAATTGTTGTTATTATAATATAATTATAATTTTTATTTTTGTTGACACGGATCGGTGAACAATTATTGTGGGTTAAGAAACTCCGGTCAGAGAAGGATATTGAAAAAACCTATTTTCGTAATTGGTTTTAAATAAGGAGTAACAAAGCGCAAGTAAAATAAAATAAAACACTGTAGAAAAACCCATAGGTTTTTAAAGGAAATACACGTGATTAGATAGCATCTAGATAGCATCATATGTCAATTCTATTTATTATGTTATATATATACTTGTATATATATATAAATTATTTGCAATTGTACTTTGGTCATAAATAAATAAATAAACAATTCTTTTTTTAAGACCCAAATTTTCAAATTTGAAGTTTTATGTTATAGTTTTAGAAAATATTTAAAATGGTGATTAAATCTCTAATAAAAGGTTAATCAGTTCATTTTCTACGATTTGTTTTATAGTTTGCGAATAATTTAATAATGTTGTTAAGTAAATCATAATGTCTCCAGTTGGCGTTATCATATGACTATTATATTAAGTATTTGACAAAATTATTAAATTATTCGCAAATTTAAAAAAATCGTAGAAAATGAATGGATTAACCTTTTATTAGAGATTTAATCAGCAATATTTTTCTAAGAGTCAGATTTATATGAAATGGCTATTTTGAATTATTTCTAAAACCGTATTACATAATTTCTATAGCGTAATGCTGTAGTCATAATAAAAAAAAAAAAAGAAAAAAGTTAAAAATTATTTGTACAAAAAAAGTTATTTCATTTGTCAAATCGTACTGTGACACCTTGTGTATATATATATATATATATATATATATATTATGTGTATTGTATATATGTATTATCTAGTTATGTACACAATAATTCAGTGAGTGAGCTGTGTGGATTAAGTATAAAATCTTAACTCGGGCATTATACCTTTTTAATAGTATGTATATAGTAGGTAAAAAATCAAATCATATTAATCCAAAAAAATAAATATTTATTAGATAAATTAGGTATTATTAAATTATTAATTTTATATCTGAACAAATATTTAAAAAGCCGGGCATACTTCGCATCATTGATATTCTTCGCTCCTTGGGTGGGATGCTTTTGATCGGTGAATTGTATTTTAAAGAAATAGTAAATCATTTCATCAATCAAACGATCCTGAGTGGAGCTACAATTAGTATTCAATATTAATAATTAATAATTGCGGATTAGGTTATATTTAACAAATGTTATTAAATAAATGCTGAGTATTCGATAATAATTGTGTATTTGTGTGTGTGTGTGTGTGTGTGTGTGTGTGTGTCAGTTAAATAAATGTCTTTCTAAAATTTCTATAACTTAAAAGCAATAAAAAATCTATTTTTATAAATTCATAAATCATTAACAAACCTTCAATTAGCATTTTGGTGTTCCTGTATGAATATTTTGATTTTGAGCTATTTATTTTTAAATAATACATTCCAGTAAAATCCTCTTTTTTTTTTCAAGTATTCAGTAATCGCCCAATACTATTATTTAATAACAAAGATATTCATGTCCATTTTTATTAATAGTAAATTATTTATAGTATTTATTATTAAATATTTATAGAAGATTTTCCGATTTTTTCAATCAAAACCTCATCAAATTTTGAATTGTTCTTTCATATACAATTTTCTTTCGTCAAAATATTCGTCTTGTAATTATTTATAGATGTACCAAATTTCATAAAGATCGGCTGTACTTATTATATTTTGTATGCTTTGAATATGGATAGTATAATAATAATTATAATATAAATGAAAGCAAATTGACAAACTTGTCATTTTGGGTTGGTATTTTTTCTGTTTATTAGGCCTCCATTGAAAAATCCTGGCTACACCACTGTCTAATAGGCGTGTTTATATGTGTGTACCTATATTTGATACAGGTAAACAAAAATATGGCCTTGGTCTTAATACGATTTGGAAGTCCTTTGTAAAAATATAGCTTAAATATATTGTAATGATGTAAATACATATGTTGAAATGACCTTTTATAGGGCTACTGCTACTTCATTGTATTAGTATTTAGTTTGTAAATACTTAAAAAATTATCGTTATCCAAGTCTTTTTCCGAGTTTCTTACGATTTGGACCCCTTTCCCCCACTCTGGTATTGGTGGTGATAGGGGAGCTTTGGTTACATAGTTTCTTCAAAATTCACCCCATCCCACTAATGTTTTTTTTTTATATATTTCATAAGGTATACTCGTATTTCATTGGAGAGCCTCAATCAAACAAATACAAATTTTATACCCCTCCCCAAATTTGTATTCTAATTCCACCAATGCTCCTAGGAAGAATTCCTCCTCTTTGTCACTTCTTAGTCCGATAAAGTCACACTTCCTATATGACTAGCTGTTATCACACGTTTGTTTAAAATAGTGAAATCGGTATGATTTGTGTGATACCATTAGAAGGTATTGTGGTATAGGTAGGTGTACGTAATTAACTTTAATATTATTATTATTGTTCGGTAGAGAAAAAGAATAAAGAAAAGACTACCGATTGTAGGCCGTGTTGTTGTTATTATTATTCAATCAAATATGAAATTATCAAGGACGTCGCGTTCAATCGAAATCGCTCGATTGCCGCCGCATCGACCCTTTTGACCACTTTATTTTTTTTTTTGTCGCCTGAAGCAGTGAATGGTCGTGCAGTAATTTCGACGCGTGTACCTCTCATTATTATGCTATGATAATAAAGCATAGTACAGAGAATTGCACGCCAGCATATTTCTCAACGATTGCCATCGCTCTTTCTTTCGTCTTTCCTCGGTATCATAATATAAATTTATATACCGCATATTATTATTGTTCTTCCGCTTTTGAATAAAAAAAAAAAAATGCTTATTTAATTTTTTTGGTCCTGGTAAAATTGTATAAATCGAAAGATTAACAAACAAACCGATTTCTTGGCTACAATCGATTAGTGCAAATTAACCGTAAGAATGTTTGGAACGCGATCGAAAAGCGCAAATGAGGTGGTTACGAATATGTTGAAAAGCACACTAGATAAAATTGAATGGTAAAAGGTCATTAAAAAGGGTTTTGTGCTTTTCAACTACACCGGATTACCATCACCTAAAAGAGCCCATACTGTTTACCTAACTTAACCTACTAAGGATTTAGATATCTAGATTAACTTACCGGGTGTTAGGTCGACTCTGCCTCGCTCCGTAAATCAAAAATATCACGGCTTGCTGTGCACCGTGGGATATTTCGGTTTGATAATCGGCAATCGCATAAACTTTATATCATAATATTATGTTTTCAAACAATAAAAATTAATAATTATTTATTTATTTATTTTTTAAAATAAAGTTTACATTTTTTTTATTTTTAACGTTATAATTGTTTTTTCGTTTTTAATCCGACTTAACCTAACATAACCGATATTTGTTGACATACCTTAGCAATTTTGGCCTTAGACATATTTGCGCTTTTAGATATTTTGTTCCGTTTACACTTTTCAGTTCTTGGGGTTTTCGTTATTTTGCGCTTTTCATGGATTATTAAACAAAGTTTTGCTTTTTTCAAGTGCACCTTGCGCAGACCTTTTTTTTTAGGGTATGCAGTAGCCTGATAATGACGGTTCAATTGAAAAGTGCAAAACCCTCTTTAATGACCATCGAAAAGCGCAAATATGGCTGAGGTCAAAATTGCTAAGGAATAAATATCGATAATAATCGAATTGCTCAATTTCATACTAATGTTGTTTGTTTATTAATTTATAAAATGTGTTCGGATAATAAATAGTAAATTGTAAATAACTGTAACCAGAGGAGGATGCAGAGAGGGGGAAAAAAAACAACAAGTCGACTATCAAGCCGAAATGTCCCACGTTGCACAGCAAGTCGATTTGAGCACGAGGGGCGTGACACGAGCTTTTGAAACAAGCGAGGGGGGAGTTTTGAGAAGTGAGCGAAGCGACGCTTAATGTCACATTTCTCTGTTTCACTCAGAATCTAAAACAAAGATAATATTAAAAATTATACAATTAACCCTAAAGTGGTCAGGTTTTCAGTCTGCTGATAATTAATTAAAAATTAATGGCTGAAAATATCAAATTTGTAGTAGAACTTTTTTGACCACTTTTGGTATAAATAAAGAATTTTAGAATTCGCTTGTTTTTTTAAAGTTTTTACCTAATAAAATGTTAAGTTCTTGATATTATTACCTGAAAATTTAACATTGCTCTACTTACATATATGTCTAATGAACCTGCAAAAATATCGAAAATCGTATGTAAACTTTTGTTTTTATAACCGTTTAAAGTTAGAATTTGTGCTGTCTGTTGTTGAAAAGCGCAAAACCTTTTTTAATGTCTGTTTACCATTCAATTCTATCTTGGGTGCTTTTTAACATATCCGTAACCACTTCATTTGCGCTTTTCTATCACATTCCAAATCATCTTAGGGTCAATTTGCGCTAATCGATTGTAGCCGAAAATTATGCCCATTGAATATTATTTTAAGTGTTTAATTAAAAAAATTAAATTTTAAAAGAGTTATTAAAATCTTCAAGCATTTAATCACACACGACCAAGTATACATTGTAATAAATTATTTATAATTATAATCATTGCCTAATTTTTAAAAATTCTCAAAACTCTTTCTAAAAACAAGAAAAATTACGAAAAATTGAATAAAAATAGCAAAATATGCTGTAAACAAGATTTTTATGAAATTGATTTTGATAATTTAGTTATAACTCCAAAACTAATGGGACTAGAAATTTGATATTTTCATCCATTATCAACAATGGTTTATAGAGATGGAGAATTTTTTTAAAAAAAACATTACTATTTTTGAGATAAATATAGAATTTTAGAGTGATATTGTTTTTTGAAAACTTTGATCTGATACAATTTTAAATTGTTGATAATTCACATAATATTTATTTAATAAAAGAAAAAAATTTCGTATATTGATAATAAATTGTAACAATCTTTTAAGATCGGCTTAAATTCGTACAATATTACTATAGCCACGACTACAAGTACAAGCATTACAAGCATACTAGCATTTATGATATTATATCTAAGTAATTTTTGAAAATTTGTTGTTTATGCCAAATTGGTGGGAAGCCATTAAATATTTTATTATCTTTGATTTTGGAGTACTGTATTTTAATTATTTTATCATTTTAATACTCACTTTAGATTTTCAGTTTCTGTTATCATTTTCAATCATATATCGTTAAAAATGAATGTAATATTTTGTTTTGTTAAAGAACATAAGGGTTTAAAATAAAATAACAATTTTTCATTTGATAATATTTTTGATAAAATAGGATTAACAATTATTCTGAAATAAACATAAGTAGCTAGTATAATGTAAATTTAAAATATTAATTACTCATTTTTATATTATAGTTTAATTGTTTTAGATTCTGAACGAAGTGAAGAAGCTTATGATTTTACAATGATGTTTATTTTTATTTTTTTTTCTCTTTCTGTAAACACTTTTTCGTATAGAAATACTTTTCCGAAAGTTTCGAT
>JAIPRM010010300.1:0-13895 GCA_025469315.1 Stegophylla sp. TES_Ste_2020
GTCTTTTTTTAAAAGAAAATAATTTTTAGTGATTTTAAGGGCATATTCGCATATTGCATATAGTTGGACATAGTTTTTACTGCTCGAAATAACCGAAATTAATCGCTGTTATTCGTATTATATAATAAATATGTATGTATTATAATGACGCGCGGTAGCTTCGTCCACCATCGCCCCCGCCCCACGTGCCCCTAACCGCCGCCACCGTCGCACGGTGGGTGGGTGGGGGGGGCGGTGCAGGGGACCGGCGCAACGCGGACGACCAGTGTGTCTCGTGGCCGCCGCCGCCGCCTCGTCCGCCGCCGCCGCCTCGTCCGCCGCCCGCGTTTCGCGCGCCGCCGTCGTCGCCGACTCTCGAAAAACAGTGTGCTGCAGAATGGTTCACGTACGGTCGTACGTCCGTCGTCCGTCCCCGTTCGAACCGCTGTCGTCGTGATCGCGCGCGCCGCATGGGTTCCACTCGCCGCGTACCGCAGTGACGCACACATACACATACACAAAAACACGTGATACACACACACACACACACACACACACACAACAGTCACAACAGATTTCTCTCTGCTACCGACGCCGCCGCCGCCGCCGCCGCCGCACAGGTAACGTATAATTTGTGTGTGTGTGTGTGTGGGGGGGGGGAGTTGGGAATCGTTTGAAACGTTCGAGTGGTCATAATATTATGTGGTCTTCAGTGGCGTGGCGTGGTATAAAAAGTCCCTCCTACCCTCTTTTTCCCCACACGGTTTGTATCATCGTTTGCAAGATGTGCAAGAGCTTGAATTGAATTTTTTTTAAAAATATTTTTAACGTAGTACCCCTACTAATGTTTAAAAATCACCCACGGGTATATGAGATATTACAATTTTCGGGGACGCTGATTTTTTTTTTTTTTTTTTTTGCTCCACTCATGCGTCCCACTTCTAATTTTTTTCCAATTCAAGCACTGCGTACAATCGAGTATTGTTCCTGTTTCCCCGACCAGTACAAAGCATATCGTTATTATCTTTTTGGCTTTAGACTTTGGTTCGGATTTCGAACTCGAGTCGATCGAAAATTCTACGTTTTCCCAAAACCGTTTCGGAAACGCTTACACACGAACACTAATACTATTAGCCCACGCGACGCAACTGAGTGATCTCGTTTCAAACCATTTCACACGAACGTTTTGAACGTGTAAAGTTGTATTTTTTTCAGATTATATATCTTATGTATCACCAACGTTGAATATCGTACGAAAAACTAAATTTATTTAATTTGATTTTTTATACGACACGTGATAGGTGTATGCTTAACGATATTCTTTGATATAACATTCTGCTGATGTAATTTGGTTTTTGTTAATATTATATTGTCTTTAAAGCCTCGTGTATGATAAATTTATGCGCGCAACATGGCCATCCGAGACAATCTCGTCGTGTTATCATTACTATTTTTGATAACGATAATAATACCTATACTCAAGCCAAGTCAGTTAATGTCCGGAAAACCATTTCGTCCAAACCAAACCAACTCACCTCTGGTAAGTTCTTGTCGGTATTATAATATGTGGTGATTTTATATTGGTGTTACGGCCAGGTAAAGAATTTCGAAAATTACCATTAACACGTGTTTGAGTTTACGATTAAAATCCATGAAAAACGAGTTTGATTTCTTTACCTTTTATCAAGATGAAGCATATTGGTAAATATTTAAGTCTGATATAAGTACGAATATACTTTACATAATGTAAAAAACGCTTTGGAAACCGTAATAATTTACAAATTACTAAATCAAATAGTGTAAATATTGTTGTAGCCAATATATTTTCGGTTGACTTCTGTAAACTCCTCAAAAATGTTCTCGAAATTTTTTTGGACTACCATAGCCATACATCTTGTCCTTCATTTGATCGGTCAATTGTTCGTCAGCTAGCATAGTAAATCCTTCGTATTCTGTATATTTTTTCGTTTAAAATTAAATTGTTTCATACCACTCGTATTCCATTTTCGATTTTTCAACCAAGAAGTTTGTTATTTCGTGATTATTTTGCAAATGACTTTTAAAATATATATTTTGGTGGCAATTACTATTAAAATAATTATCTGAAATAAACGTTGTTTGGAAAATGAGCTATCTGTTTTTAACTACTTTTTGATAATATATTATCTTAAATCGTGGTAGTCACAAAAAAATGTGAATTATGTCAATAAAAATACTCCGATTACTAGCAGTAGGTGATGCACACCACATTTATATCAATATATTACTGCAGAATAATATGTGAAGTGTTACAAGTTTATGCCTGAAAAATAAAAATTATGCGATTACGTATTACATATGATACGAAAGTGACACATCTCATTTTGTGAGAGGGGGTTGTTCCAATACCTTATACAGTCATTAATGACATTAGGTACTAATAACAATATGTAATTACCCTTTTATTATAATATTAATTATTTAGTTAATTATAATAATATATATATGTATATATTATAATAATTTATATGTTGTAAAATCCTAAAATACCAGTGGCATATTCATAATACATATTGAGGGGGATATATAATGATCCGCAAACCATCCCCATTCCAAAAAATTTAAAAATGAACTTAAACCGGTGTATATAAAATGTACTCATCGTTTGAATAATTTTAAGCTAACCAAAATTAGATGTTTCTTTGGCACCCCTCCCCCTACTCATCACCAATAATTAAAAAACATTCAAATGGGTGTATTGTGATCAAAGCGTAAACATTGCATTACACATTGCATTACAATAGTGTGTGTGAATTCGTTTTTGTTTTATACACACGTGTCGCACTCAGTGTTGCAAATCGAGAATTTGTTTTCGGAAAATTTGCCTTCAATATTTGGTTACTTACTTTTTTGCAACTATTATATTATAAAGAATACAATATTTATTTTTTCATATTCGATACATAAAGTATATTAACATTAAAAATTTTATTGGATACGATTAGATAGGCTTATCAGATACACGTATACTTAGATATAAATTTAAAAAATTATATGATAATATGTATTGCTGCAGATAACACAATCATAACGGTTGTTCAACGTTTAACGGTTGAACAACTTATAATAATAGGAATATTAAACAAAATAAATCATCTCTCAAAACGCCAATCTGAGAGTATTTTAAATTTAAAATTAACTTTTAGTTGAAAGAAAATCGTTTTTTATGAATGATATTATTCAAATACAATAATTAATTACCTGGACTACTAAAATAATAATTCAGTGGTCGGCATCCTAATGGGGAAACTCTAAAAAAAACTTATAAAATAGCCCAAATCGGCGTAAACGAAAGTAAATCATATTTAGTAGAGAATTCTATGCTATTGCCAGTAGTCAATGTTTTTTCGACAGAATCAAAGTGAACACTATTTGTCTAATATATTAAAAAAAAAAAAAAAAAAAACATAGATGTATGTCGAGAAAAACGTACGAATACGTGTGATCCGATAAATCCGGTCGGTGCATTTTTTTTTTTTATTTTATCGAATTCAAATTAATAAATAAATAATAACGGTCCAGCTTTGTCTTATAATAATAATGCGATGTTTGGAGGAATTTAGATAAACGGAAAAGTTCTTCTTTTACTCGGAGAGAGTTAAGAGCGGTGGTGACTTTGAGGATTTCCGGGATTTCGGTGGGGTTTGGCGCGTCCCAGCGATAATAACTTAGTTTACCGAGGCTCGTAAAACACAAGATAATATTGCATAGGAATGTGAAAATCGGGAAAATAATAACCAGGAGTGTATTTTTGCGAGGAAATTAGTTCACCGGAAAGTTATTTCGTATTAAAAGTTTTAAAAATCGAGGATGAAATTCCACTATTAAGTATAACGCCGGGAATACAAAAAAAAAAAAAAAAAACGCGAAAAATAAAAGCGGATATGTCAAACGAAAGACATTTATTACCAGAAAAGATATTTTGTAAGAGAATATCACACCGGTATATAAAAATCGGGGAATATAACATAAACAAGTAAATATCACGGATGACAAATCACAAGTTATGGTTTAATTAATATAGATTAAGACCGTGAACATTAACGTAAAACTAACAACGTACAAATAGTATGAAAAAAAAAAAAGTTTAGAAGGGTTAACCTACTTGGTATTATCAAATACAAATTAGATTTTCAAAAATATTCAAAAAGGAAATTTCTAAAGACATTTAACCATTTAAGAACAATTATACTGTATATTTTGTTATTTTTGTAAATATTATTGTTGCATTTAATTTTTCATAGATAATTTCTTGTACAGTTTTTCGTAGTTAATACTATAACTGAATAGTTTTCCAATTTTTAATTTGCCATTTAAATTTTTATTTGTTTTCAAAGTCACAAATCTTGTTTTCCTTTGAATTGTATTTCTAAAAATGTTTTTTCTTAGACATAGGTTTTATCGTGTTCCTACGCAAAACCTTTTCTTTGCATTAAATCAGTCTTGAAATCAATTTATTGTGTTATTTTTTGACTTTTCTAATCTTCAAAACCAATACCTACTTTTGAAATTCCATATTTGTAATCATTGTAGCACGATACAAATTTCCAGAGCACTCTGCTAAAACTTTGTCGAGTCGAAAAAATTAATTAAATACTAATTAGTACTAATTCAAAAATAGTAATTAATTTAAATAAGTATTAATTCTATTTGCTAGTATTAATTCTCGAATCCTGGTTAAAACCAATTATTATTATTATTATTTTATCGAAATTCGACCTATATCTAATTTCTAATAAAATACATAATGTTAAGTTACAAAATGGTGCAATGTACCATTAAAATACCATAAAATACGATATTTATATTGTGAAATACCCTCTAAAAATTGTAAAATATTGAAATATGCAAAAACGTGATCTAAAAAAAACATATTTTTTTTAATTTCATCACAATAGAACAAATTATTAACTTGAATTAATTTCTATATTATCCCACACCCTACTTCTAAATTTTCAGCAAGCACCCATGAATGTATTGGTTTTTGTTTAGGGGTGGGGGATTAAAATATTGATTTGCCTTTGCGGTTCATGTCACTAAGGAACGTTAATTTGGTAACAAAATTAAATAATTTTTCTTTTGTTTTTGTAATCGCATAGTTCGTGACTAGGGTCGATTCGAATGGGGGCATGTTCGGAAATTTTCAAAGAGAAAGTTTAAGGGTAAATTTTCTAATTAAAATCACCGAAATTTGCATATTATCTGTTTCAACACGGATTATGAACTCTACGGTGATTCCACCTTATCTATGTATGATTTTCTTAACCCTTAAAAATGTCATCCACTATGTTTATTACCATCGACCGGGAAAAAATATGCAAATAAATATCTACAAATCCTGCTCCAAATCAAATTTGTAATACGTATATATATACGTATATAGTGCGGTCGATGACTGGTCGAGTATTAGAAACACAATTACTTCGTTGGGTGTCACGTCGTCGTAATGCCCGGAAAACGTGTTGTACGTGAACAGAAATATTGAAATCGATTTTGGCGTGGAGCGAAGTGTCTCTCGTCTCTCGAGCTGCGTACCCGTGACGTTCGGCGGGGCACGTCCAGACCAAACTCAATATTGGCTCGAAAACGTTTTGTTTATATTTTCCCAATCGACTAATACGTACAAAGAACGTTATTGACGTGTAAAATATTTTTCAAACAGCGTTCTATGAAATGCGTTATTTTTATCAAGAACTCCTGAAAGACGAATAACATTTTGGTCAAACTATCGCAGGTATCTATCGGAGCTTAATTTATGGACAGGAGAAAATCAACAATTATTGTCCTGGGCCTGCGTGAATCAAAAGAAGCAATGCCAGTTTTTACCGAATTAAAATAATTAGACCTCAGGAATCATTAACTTTCGCATTGTAGTTAAACATTGACATTGACGAAGGAATAGATTTAAAATTTGTTCAATAAAAATCAATACGTTTAGACATTGAGTGGAGCGAGGACACTGGTGATTTTACAATAATATATATTATTAATTTAATTTTCCCGATTAGATTAGGTTAAGTACACTTTTTCGGAATACCTGGTTGATAAAGTTTCACTCTTCAATACCAAATAATTATGTCGTCCACATAAATCGGAAAAAACACGTCTTTCATAATTTCACTTGATTTCACTTCATAAATTAAGAACCCTGAATGCAATACACCCGCTAAGAGTATGTCGCACGAGGAGCCGAAGAACATCCCATGGTATGAAATGCGTTCTTCTTAATAATAATATTATACACTGTTAGTGTGTTCTTTCTCAGCACGAATCAGTTCTATAATAATTACTATAACGTTATAGTACGTATAACAGTCGTGTTCCGATTGTGAAACTTTCGGGGAGGGTGTAAGGCACTATATATATCATTCTTACGGTGAACAATAATTTTTAAGCGGGGTCATTCCACAATCCTACACCCCCTCCCCACAATTACCTACCGTCGTTAGGCGAATGTGACCTTTCGACAGGGAAAATTAGAGATTAAATGTATCGTAATTGCGAAAAATGGTATATAATATAAGAAGTATTATCGGTACTCACACAGTGCATGCGACATTATCGTTACAATTGGCCCGACGGGGTTTTCACATAATATTTTCATTGCGAGTCTGTGCGTGTGGATTTGACATCGCGAAAATTGTTTTTACAGCTACGATTTCCCCAAAAAGAGACCGAAGCAAAACGGTCGCTCATAAAACACACAGTTCGCGTGGCATAGTAGTTTGCAGAACGGTTTTCAGTGTTCTCAAGTGTATACAATCAATCATCTTGGGAGATAATATTATGTAACACACCCAATCGTTATGACATTCATTGTAAATTATTCGTCAATTAAACGTGTATTTAATTTACAAAAATATATTGTTGTTGTTATTATTATTATTATTGTTATTTTACTGAGCAACAGGCTGAAAATCAGCATCTGGAATCTTTCTGATTTCAATACTAAAATGTATTAGAAACAAAAATTTTGCTTAATTTTACATTTTCTTTCAGTATCACTCTGTAATCACTTCTTTATATTTTATTATTTTTAAAATGACTTCTCGATCGGATTGCATGAAATAAGTAAATACAGGTTCCAATAACGTGTACAGTTCACAAGTTTTCTTCAAAAATTTCATCAAGTACCTATTATTTGAATTCCAGTTCCAGTCTCTGTTAAAAATGTGTACTTATTATTAGCCAGCTGTTATTAAAATTTTTATGTTTTGATAACATTTTATTTAACAATTGGATATAATCAAAATGAAATTTACTGCATTTACGAGTTGCATTTTTATAAAAGATACATAAATAGGTTAAGTTTAATTAATTACAATCTTACGTTAGAGCCCACTGTGAACCTTAGCATTTGCTGTAAATCAGTAAGTGCATAGAGACAAATAATGGCGTTCTTAAAGATGTTTATTTACTTCTAAACTCAGTATAATCATCCCTTATGACGTTATCCACTGTGTACAAGTCATTATAATATAAGTAACTTTTTATTCAGAGCTTGGAAGAAATGGTTTTAATTTTGAATTTATTTATTTACTCGATTTTCGAACATGTAATTTCTTTTAATTTTTCATGACTCTACCTTTTTCTTTGGTAAAGCACCTAACCTTTCTAACTTAACCTATCGTATCGATTTTTATGACATTATAATATGTGTTCATATTATTAATCAATAAGTAGTGACGAATTTTTAATATTATTTCATAAGTGGCATCGTTCTTAATAATTATTCTTGCTCACTATATAAAGTTTTGTATAATAACACATTTAATTTTAGTTACTGCATTTCTACAATCACTAATAATTATTAAACTTAATTAATCTGTTCTTTGTCATTAGAATCGATTACACGCCTAGTGAAGTTCATCATCTTCTCATTAGCGTTTTAACAATTTCAACGTTTAATTCAACAGGTTTTCACATGTGTTGATGAAGCATAAATTATTGCGAATAATAATATTTAATTAACAATTGACGTGAAATTAAGTGTCGCCGCGGTCCGTTGAGTTTTGCTACCTAAGCTCGATTCGGTCTGCGAAAAATAAGTATGTATAGGTTAGGTTAGGTTAGGTTAGAGTGTTAAAAAATAATATCAATGTAAGTAATATTTACTTATTCGAGTATTTTCTCCCCAAGTGTGATATTTAATTTCCAAACACTTTTGAATGAAAAACAAGTGTGTTCTTCGCACGTCGGATGGGATGCTATTGACGGGTGTATTAGATTTTAAAGAAACGATAAATTAATCTAGATCTAACCTAACCTAACCCAACCCTATGGAGTGTACGTATTGTTATGGACACCGGGAGTTTGGTAAATATTTCGAAAACGGTGTTAAACGCGTTGTTCGTCAAATAGAGCGGTTATAGGTTAGTGTTCTCGGGGGTTAATACTCACCGAACGTAGTAATGAAACCGCTTTTATGAAATCGCCGTGTTTTGACGGTTATCCGGTCTGCGGGATGACGCGTGCAATAAAGCTGTCGAAGAAAATCCTCTCTCTCTCTCGCCTTCCCCCACCCCCACACATCCCTTATATATATGTGTGTGTATAGAGAGAGAGAGAGAGACGTTTCGGATTTCGGTTGATGCACGAGATCAATATCACGAGTATTATATACCTACGTGGGGTTAGAACGTGGAAGAACGCAAAAATTTGAATTACGCCATTTTACACAGCGGTCGGTTGATCACAATTTATTACACGATTTTAATAAAATCGCCATGTTTTTATCACGCACCTGTGGCTCGACCGTAACCGCACTATACCGCGCGCGGTACAATTAAATATATTAAAACGAAAGAAAGAAAGAAAAAAAAAAAAAACAATTTTCTCGTGTTTTTATATTAAAATCAAAACACAATAATTACTTTGTATACGGTATGTTAAAAAAACCACAAAGGCGCACGGCTGTAACAGGTGGTGTAACTGGCGTACACGCATTCGATTATTATTCTATTACAATTTATCGCGTACCAGCCAATGAATTAAACGACTTTCGCAAAACGTTTTAAAATAATTAAATTTTTCCGCGCAGTACAACACTTTTCGGACAATAAGTCCTTTTTTAATAATTACGCTTTATTTGGACTCCATTCATTTTTCTGCGTTTACAAAAACGTGCCCTTTTTGTCGAGTTTTTCCCCCTAGTCTAATTAAATATTTACTTACGGCTCTAATTTCAACATATTATTCAGTGAAATAATAATTAATTATGCATTATGAGAACAAAATAGTCGTATTATATCTTTTAAAAGAACAACAGTTAAAACCTAACCAAATAATTATTAGTCTACTACAATAAGTAATTCATTGTTTCCATTCGCTTACATTGTTAAAAAATCTCTAGAAAATAATGTAAAACGGCAATTAATTAATTACATTCACGAAATAAATATTTAATTGATTTCATTTATAAACGCATAAAACTCATTGAATTGTTTCCTTGTCGTCCACTAGAAATACAATTTGCTCTTAGGTACTTATTATGTTGAATTTGAGTGTTAATCAGAAATACGTATTGTAATAATTTATGCGTACTATCATCGATTTTTTTTCAATCAAACCTTTGAAAAACGTTTAATCCTTTGTTCGCTCAAAATTTTATTACATCAAATTATTCGCAATACAATTTTCTGTTTGGATACCAAATTTCAAAAAAATCGGTTTAAGCGCGCCGCCACTGATACAAACAAATCATTCAAAGTACGTTAAATCCCAATACCGCTTCAAATCAATAATTCACAACTAATTTGTTGCTAAACTAGAAAAATTCAACTGCTAATAATATAAATTCAGTGTGATTATAATTTGGTTTTAGTTAAAACTTGAAGTCAAATATAATATACGCATTTATACGTTCACACTGAAATGTTTATTTTTAATTAAATGAATGTGGTAAATTATTTTGGCAATATACGTATGGTAAAACTATTATAATTACGTGATTTAATTAGTTTTCGAAATAAAGGGGCGTTTAAATTTACTTATTTTAAATGATAATTTGAATGGCCTAAAACTAAACAAACTTCCCCTATTTTGTTTCAACGGATTCGATCTCAGTAAATTTATTTTTTTTTTTTGTAGCCAGACAATTTGGTGCAATGCCATATTATATTGTAATGGAATTCATAGCAATATTGTTCCTCGTAGTTTGAGTTTGATATTGTTATCAGTTACACGGAACATAATTATTGACAAGAACAAATTAAAATATATAATTAAACGATGTGCCAAATACACATTTTTGGAAATCACAAAATATACGATGCAAGTTCGAGTTTGAATAACATTCGGTTTTTCAATTACGTGTAAACGCATAAGCTTTTGCTGTTTGTCTGTGAGTCGGATTGTAGTCGGTGCAGTAGTGTAGCTGAAGCTCCACCAAGGGTGGGGGGGGGCGATTTGTAAATTATTCTTAGCCCTAAATATTTATTTACATCATTCTTGTAACAGAACGCTTATTTTCTTTGCCCGTCCAAATTTTTGACAACAATTGTGCTTTCTTACATTCAGTCTCCTCAATCTTGTTAAATGAACCATAGAACAATGTTATATTCATAAAATTGATTATATAATATAGGAATAACACGTTTTTGTGCGAAAATTCGTAATTATGACAAAAAAACAATTTGATAATACATATCTATTATTATACATTTATAAATGAAACAGGTATTTCATAAAAAATAATGTATAATAATTTGTTTAAATCTTGTCACTAAAAAAAAAAATCATTGTTGTCAATGACAAATTGAATAAATTTTAACGAATGTTTCTTGATTTCTCTCAAAATAAAATTGTAAATTAAGATTATTATTCACTCGTATTAGTTACAAGTATCAAAGTATAAATATTTACAGCGAAATCGTCTTTTTTTAAAAATGGCCCTCGGTAGATGAACGTTTATAATTATTATACATGTATAATATTACATCTTGATGAAAAAAAAAAAACCCAAGGAGGGGGCAATCCATTCATCGCCCTCCCCTCAAATACGTCACTGAGTCGGTGAAACAATAACGGAGAAATGTTCCGAAAACGGTTTTAAAACCAGTAACCTAAAATGAAAATTCGGTTAAGTTGACCGGAAAACCATTAAAAACGGGTAGAAAAAGGTTTTGGATCATTAGCGCAACTTGGAAAATATTTCTGGGGGGACTGATACGTTTTTTTTTTATTCACTTAACCCCCCGAAAAGGCATTAATCATATGTAATTATCAAAAATTCTAGAGGCTATAAGTGAATTTGATAGGGCCAAGCCCCCCTCTAATTGCGCTTATGTTTCGGATACAATATTAATCACTGGTGATGGGAATGAATGAGTTTTGAAAAAACCGTCTGTAAGACTCGAAACCGGTTTCCGGTTTCCGATTTATAACGCGATCCCATCGGCCAGCGCGCACATATTTATAGTCTAGTCGCGAATCCGTTTTGAAACCATATATTTTAATTTCGTCCTCAATCTCGATTGCACATTACCCATCGCGGTAGAACTATAATATAAATTTTTCACGACGGTCGCGAAACTCCTGGGGGGGGGTGGGGTGGGGTGGGGTGGGGGGAGTGGGGAGGAACAAGTCACCACGTCTAACCTCACAGCGCGGTTAGAACGGTTTTAATAATATGTTAAACCTTGAGTTATGCGCGGTATAGGTGGTACGAATAACCGTCAATGGGTTATATTCGAACACATCGGCGGCGGCGGTACATTTAAGCTTCATATTGTTCGCAATAATACCGCGTTTTCAGATTATCTCCGTGGCATAATGTTCCCGAAATCTCCACAGACTCGTAAACACCGTATTGTTTTGGGTTAAAACACAATATGTACGTGTACTGTATGTTTGTAAGCCCGCGATTTATTGATCATTAACGGACCTATGGCTTTTGGGCAATAACAATTATTGTTTTCATACGATTTGATTTAAAAATATACAACGGGTAAAACGTTTTATTTCAATGTACGTTTTCGTTAGTTAAACCGAAAGAAAATTATATTCCCTCCCCCCTCCCCATTATTTTTGTCGTACCCATATAATTCAGTTCTAAACTACGCGACTCGATAATTAAAAGATTCTTTGCACTTTTTGATGTTTTCGGCGAAACACTTTTCAAAAGTTTCTAAAACTTTTGATTTGTTAACCTATTTTTTTTTGATTTATCACAAAATGACATTTTAAAAGCAAATTATATGTTATAAAGTAAGGTATTCTATTAAGTATTGATTGGAATTAAATGGAACCGATTATTTTTTACAGGCTGCAATTAAAAATAAAACTGTTTAATGAATAACGATTTTTGCTTTGATAAATTCACAGAATCTGAAAACTGTTTTCATTCTTTAGTCAAAGATGTTTTTCACTGGAGTCAAAAAAAAAATTGCTATTCAATATTCATTGCTCACAATCAATTCATTATCAGATATCGTATCAATGAATTATTCTTAAATTAACTTGGATTATAATATTTCCACGTCAAATTTACTATAAAATAAAATATGCACTCACAGTGTCTGATTAATACACTAATAATTTGGAATATTTATGTACTGTGTAGTATGAAAAATCGTATAGCCTATAGGGTGAAAAACACAAATACTGTTTGTTTGATTCGAGACTTAACAAAATTATTTTTACCTCACATAGCATTAGGTAAATCTAATGAATAGTTGTATTTTTGCATTTATCGCGACCACATTTTACACGTGTACGCCGTGCAATGTATGCGTGTATACTTGGGTCTAAAGCCGATGACGAAAAAACTTAGATTAGTACTGATTGCGCGTACTACAGACGCAACAACGAGACAAGTCGATATTTTGAAATTATTCAGTAGACATGTTTTATTTCACCAAAACTTTAAAAATTTATTTTCTCATTCGAAAATTCGACATAAGTATCTTTAATTACAATATGTTAACAGTAGAGTAAAATTCAATTCAATTTTAAATACGTTTTTGATCATCTAAAATAACTCGGAAGTACGAAACATAATAATATGGACTTGCTTGGTTTTTTGTCCGTTAAATGTATTAACGTTTTTCGAAAACCAAGGCAAGTCCGTACCTAGCTTGTTTTCGCCCATAATATTATAAACCAGACAAGTTAGAGAAATGTAAAGAAGAAAAAAAATCTGTATGCGATAACGTCAAAAAGTGAGTTTCGAAAAAAAGTGGACTTGTCTCGCTGTTGCACTCCAATTGAATTGTATGAATTGTCGAATGAGCGGAGTGAAGGAGAGAGAGCCCGAGACAAGAGACGACCCTGGGTAAGTGTGCGAAATATGAGCGGTTATATAAATGTCTTGTCGTGTGTGTGTGTGGTTAAATCTCGAATAGATGGTCCGCGCTATTTATTTCACTGTCGGTATTCATAAGTCTTTGTCAAATGCATCATTGCGCGATAACAAAGAAACAAGAGTGGTTTTCATTATGAAAATTACACCGGAAAATGGAAATACCATCCACCACACATTTAACATTCTGTAATATATAACATAATATTACACATACACTATTTTGACTACCACCGGACAATAACAGACGTTGCAGTAATCCACGTCGTCGTGTGTGTGTGCATTCGCGTGAACACCATTCGAATTATTATTATATTACAAACAAAAAATATAGAGTTTTAGATTCTGAGCGAAGTGAAGAAGCTAGTGTTTTTACAATGATGTTTATTTATTTCTTTTTTCTGCGTACAACTTTCCGTATAGAAATACTTGTCCAAAAGTTTCGATCAATAACTTTTTGAAACCCGATTCGCCTCTAGATTGTACTTAATAAAGAGGTCATTTTTTGAATTTCTCAATTCTTCAATGTTTTTTTTTTTTTTTGGAAAAAACTACCAAAAATTTGACAAAAAAGACT
>JAIPRM010010301.1:0-13895 GCA_025469315.1 Stegophylla sp. TES_Ste_2020
TGACGAGTGTATTTAATTTTAAAGAAAATTTTAAAATTTTTGTCTAATTTTGGGTAGTTTTTTCCAAAAAAAAAAAATTGAAGAATTGAAAAATTCAAAAAATGACCTCTTTAAAGTACAATCTAGAGGCAAATCCGGTTTCAAAAAGTTATTGATCGAAACTTTTGGACAAGTATTTCTAAACGAAAAGTTGTACAAAGAAAAAAAAAAGGAAAAAGGAAAAAATAAAAAATAAATAAACATCATTATAAAAACACTAGCTTCTTCACTTCGCTCAGAATTTAAAATCCGGAAGGATTGGAGTCAATAGCGGTGGTTCGTCTTCGTCCTTCGAATATTATTATTATTATTATTATTAGAAAAATCGATTTGATTATTTGCGGGGACGGTCTGTTTTTGCCGTCGTTTTGACGTTTAATAAATAGAAATTTACGAGAATAGATCTTAATTAAAATGCAAATATAATACAAACGTGTATAATAATAATAATAATAATATGAGTGAACTCGTTGAAAGTTCGCATTCTCGAACGTTTAAAATCGCAAATTACGTAAAATAATAATAATAATTCGAAGTAAATCTATAGTTTTTTCCAAAAAAAAAAAAAAAAATGAAGAATTGAGAAATTCAAAAAATGACCTCTCTAAAGTGCCATCTAGAGGCAAATCCGGTTTTAAAAAGTTACTGATCGAAACTTTTGGACAAGTATTTCCATACGAAAAGTTGTACACAGAAAAAAAATAATAAAATAAACATCATTGTAAAAACACTAGCTTCGTCACTTCGTTCAGAATCTAATAAACAACGTATAATATGCTTGTTCATTAATTTTCAAAATAACCATTTGTTAACTTAAATTTCGAACTTCAAATATCGTAAAACGTTTTTCGAACACAGTATACAGTATACGTAATGCAGTAAAACAATATTATAGTACAATATGAAAGATTTTAAAGCAATATTTCACGTCCTTCAATTTTGACAGTGGCCAATGGTCATTATTAGTTCATTAGTGGCTGACACAATAGTATTGTCTGTATCGACGGGGTACACTTAGGTGGTGTGCAGGGGAGTGTCGTTAGTACATGTGCATTCCCAAATTCATTATCTTAGACCAAAAACTAACTTTGCATTGAGATGAGAAATTATTTACTTTGAAAAAAAAGCGCTTTTGAAAAAGTCAAAACATAACTCATTAAAACTAACTCTCAAAACTGTTTGTCCTGTAAAATTATATTCATGTATCGTAATAATATTATATCTAATGTGCATAGGCTTAAATTTGGCTCATTTATTGGGAGGGAGGGGCTAGGTATTTTTTTATAAATTACGGAAGGGCTTTTCTCTCTGCTACCCCTATCCTAACTATAATCTATTATATACCTTCTACTTTACAGATAGATTATTACAATTTTCTATTAAAAAAAAAAAAAAAAAAATGTAACAATGAGACGGATATTTTTTTACAAGCTGTGGAATTTCAGGGGGGTATGAACATTTTTAGGGGGGTTTAACCCCCCTAAGTCCCTCCCATTTCACGCCCATGCTATTGTGATCGTTGATTTTATTATTGGCAATGAAATTGAATTTATTAAATAAAAATAAATATCCAAAACACAATATTATATTATCTTATATTATTATTAACTTCATTCGTTCAGAATCGTGTTTTATCTGAAGAAATTATTTACGAGTTTCTTTTAAATTCAATGCACCCGTCAAGAAAATCCCACCCTTCGTGCGAAGTACGTCCAGCTCTTTTTCATATATATTTATACAAAATCGAGTTCAAGCGAACGACGATAATAATAACTATACGCATTGGGCTGGCTGCAGGCCATATATTATAATAATAGAATGCGTTATTTGGAAACGAAAAAAAGGGAACGTTTGGATTGTTCGTGTCGAGTTTATTCGACGGATGTGTTACCTGGCTACACTATTACATTATTAATATTATCGATAGTGATCTCTCGCGCGCGTGACTCGATCGGCCGCCTTAAACCCATCGGTTACTGCAGACGTATCGCGATTTCGCTCAGCGTAGTATACGATAATATGTTCACGTCGTCGTGTTGATCGATCGTGCCGCCGCGTCGGCATTTGGGTCTCGTACGCATAAATGGGGTGCTAAAAGTCCCCACAATAACAGCCCCGCCCCTACCCTTCGGCGCGCTCAAGCAAAATGTATATGTTTTTTTCCCCCCCCCCCCAAAATACTTTTTCGAACTTAAACGTCTGCCAGTGTTGGAGGAACTATCTGGACGAGTTATCCGGTTAGAAAAACGATTCAAGTAGATGAAACCCATCCTGAAATTTATAACTCTGTTATAAACTGATCTGATTTTGATGAAAGTAGTGTTAGAATTCGATACACAGTGATAATATATATATATGTTTCTAAAAATATAAAAGAGGATACGAAAAAAAGAAAAGCAATACCGATTTGAAAACATCACGAGAAAATCTTTTAAGTTTTTTATTGAACACGATTTGAAAATAAACGGTTTACCTGGAGAATCTTCGTTTTTTACGTTTTAAGATTTTTAAATTTCGAAATTTGAGCAACAATGGCCCGAGGGACAGAGGATGATGGATCTGTATTTTGGAATTCTTTTTTCGGACCAGTAGATACTGATTTCAGACGTTTAAACGAGGGATTTACGATTTTGATTTTGTAATAAATGTTATGCTACCTATTTGATCTGTGATAAAATGATTTTCATCAAAAAAAGTCTCTTAAACCTTTTTGACGCTTTTGCAAACGTTTATAAATATTATTTCAATTTCTCGATTTGCCAATGTCGAGAAATAATAACATTGATTTGGAAAACAGGACAAAAAAAGTTTCTCCGGTCAACAGGACCGAAAGTCGAATTGAAGAACAATCCTGTAAAGAACGAGACCAATAATCGTTCTGTTATATTGTAATAAAATATGCTTATAAATAAATAAAATGGTCCTTATCAGTATATTTGTTATAATCTTCGTGCCAAATGTTGTTCGAACAAACATTGAACCTGTTCAAAAAAAATATATCAAAAATTTAATTATTTGTTTTTATCTGTACCAGTATCTAAAGTACTCGTATATTTTTATGAAATTATCTTTATCTCATTAATAATTTTCTTATATGGATTCAAAATTGTCTAAAACTTTCTGTTAACGAATTTCGGCTAGTTTCTAAGACGTTCACTGTTCGACAATATTTTCAAAAAAAAAAAAATCGATAAAACATTTATAATATTTGTAAAATAAACATGGCGTAAATGTATACTGATGTATATTTTCATGAAAATATTTAAGAAGATAAAATATGTAGAATTTTTCTAATTAATATCTACACTCTAATTTAGTTAATTGCATCTCACCTACACTTTTGTATTGAATATTAAGTACATACATCGGTATCTGTACATTATAGTTTTATACAAATTAAGGACACAAATAAGAATTAACTACTTTGTCATTTTTTTCTTTTTCTGTTTTAATATAATATTATGATGATTGAAACGTTTTCAACACCAATATTTATATCATTATTAATTAGTGTGAAATAATTATTGTATAATTTAATAGAAACAATAGGAATGTGTTTAAAATTAATATTTAAGTTGATCAAAATCTTACAGAAAAATAAACTTAACAAATATGGAAAAAACCATCACTATCAGTGTGTTTAGGTATGTAAAATTATCAAAAAAAATAAATTATTTTCAAAGCAAACTGCCCATAGTAATCAAAACTTGAAAATTTCAAATGACTATTTTCAATATATTTATTAGTATATACAATATTTACTCTCAAAATTACATCCCAACCAAAAGTACGATGCTCGTAAACGCTCAACAGAAGCGTGTGTACAAGGGGAGGGGGTGAGACGATAGGGGATATCGCACCCCCCGGATTAATTTGTTTAATGTACCTGGACTTTTATTATTTTATACGTTTGTATAATATTATTATTAAGCTGAGGAGAACAGTATAGGGTATAATTTGCAGGAACCATCGCTTTAATTGGACCCACTCGCTTATCTCGCCTCGTTCCGACCTAGTTCACTGCTCACACAACGCCATTGTAGTAGTTACCGTACACGTTTTTATCATTAATCACTTTGGAGTATTCGCACATGTTACAAAAATCGTATTATCGTTGTTGTGTTCTCGCACTTTTTCGTATAAGGTGTATTGGCTTTAAAACGTACTTATTAATAATTATTATCTTTATAATAATTTTTTATCATGTGACTCATAATCTATAATTTAAAAAAAAAACCGGACATACTTCGCACGATGGGTGGGATGCTCTTGATGGGTGTATTAAATTTATGAGAAACAATAAATCATTTCTTCGATAAAACGATTTTTAGTGGAGCTTCAATATTAATTCGAGACAATATTTTTACTTAAAATTATAATTAAGTTTGTTATTATTATCGAGAAAAATTTTCATACGTATTCCTTTATGACTGAGAAAAGGAAAATAAAAAAAAAAAAAAAGATTAGAAAAAAACCCATTGAAATAAATTAATATGAATAACAAGTGTTGAGATGTCAAAATTATGATAAGGCAATTAAAATAATTATCCGAAAATATAGAATAAAGAATTAAGAGTATGGAATTTCAATAGGATTTAACAGTTGAGCTAAACAAATAATTATTTATTGCAAAAAGCTCGGCTCTAATGACGCTCTAATGACTTGCCCATTAAAATGAATGTGTAGTTTAGTAATTTAACGTGAAACTATATTTACTCAACGAACTATATACACGTTTGAACAAAATATTATTTAAATCGACTGAACGTTCTATTCTTTCTGTGCAGTCTGCAGAATCATATTATCTGAATATCACTTTCGTACAAATAAACATTCTTTTATTGTGAACCATGAGATTAATTACTAATATATATATTTGATATATGCAAATTATTTTTCGCTGCGTTGCATTTTAGATTCTAAGTGGTGGAGAGGAGAAGCGTGTGGTTTAACGATTGTGTTTGTCATTTTTTTAAGTGCTCGGATCAGTTCGTGCGTAGTAAACGTTTCTGGTAGGTGATTTGAACTGCATGGTATTTTGAAGTGTTTTTTCTAAAAACGAATTAACTTAACCTCAAATTCAATAAGTACGTTCCTATTCCTGAAAAAACGAGAAATTAGTTCGCGTCCTTTAAAAAAAACACCCTAATCAAACATCATATTCGATCTATAAATAAATTCCAGGAGTCGTTTCTTTTGGAAGGTGTTCATTAAAAAAAAGAACTCGTCATTTTTCCACAAAAAATAAAATCCTGTCGCCGAGGAAAGAAGAATACCCACGGTGCGGGAATATAAGTCCGCGCAATCATTCGACTCGGTATCACGTGTTTACCTGCGGACATTTACTCATATAGTGAATACCTATTGTATATTAGATTCTGAGCGGAGTGAAGAAGTTAGTGTTTTTACAATGATGTATACTTATTTTTTTTCTTTTTCTCTAAACATTTTTTCGTATGGAAATACTTGTCCGAATGTTTCAATCAGTATCTCAATAGAACCGGAATCGTATCCAGATGGTATTTTAAAGAGGTCATTTTTCCAGTTTCTCAATACTTTTTCCAAAAACGGGGAAAAACTGTCGAAAAATTGTCAAAAAATCCCGCAAAATACGCAAATACCGAAATAATTTCCGTAAAATTGAAAATTACTTTTTAACATAACTTCTAAACTAATGCAGCTAGGACTTCAAATTTTCACCAACCACTAGAAATAGCTATGAGAACATTTCGTGAAAATTTCAACAATATTTGATCGGTTTTGAGTTGAGTACGGCATTTTGAAAATTCCGGAAATTTCTAATTTTTTGTTAGTTTCTATGTAATATAATTTTTGATTTTTGATATTAAGGCTTGAAAATTTAATATGATCTCACTGACCGGCCCATCACGCGACAGTAGTACCGGTGTTCGATTCCAGCTCCGAATTTTTCTCATTTTTTTTTTTTTTTTTTTTCTTATATTATTAACTTCCTTCGTTCAGAATCGTTCTATCGGAAGAAATGATTTATCGTTTCTTTAAAATTCAACATCATCCGTCAAGAGTATCTCACCTGACGTGCGAAGAACACCCCGACGAGCGAAGTACACACTTTTTTAGATAATTATGTGTACTTAAAAATATTATACCTGAAAGTTGCTCAAATTTTCCCCTTTTCAAATTACAAACTAAATTATCGTTTTTTCGTTTTTCGTTTTATTTTAATAAAACTGACACTAAAAAAAAAAAAAATTCAAAATCGTTGTTTATTTGAAGTTCCAAAAAAATTCCGAATGTGATTTTCTACAAGTAATCTTGTCGGACACAAAAGACCTTAACCACTCTCTATGTATTTACGCAATGCATGTGGCAGTCAATTGGGTTCTGATGAGGCAGGGGCGTCGCCAGAGGGGTGGCTGAGGGGGCTGAAACCCCTCCCGAAAATTCAGGAAATCTTAAATTATTATCTAATTAGTTATAAATAATATAAAATATGGGGTATGGTAAGTAGCTGGTAGTTGTTGAAAAAAGTAATAAGTGATAAGATTAGAAGGGATAAAAAAATGTTTGATGAAGACAAGACTAAGATACAAAAAAGGGGGGTTATATATATTTTTATCATTTCCTTTAGAAAGAAAATCAATTTTTGAGAACGGAGAGGAAGAAGGCGATTGTCCTTGTATCCTTCACTAGTATCTTGAACCATATGCACAATTAAGGAGTACTTGGAGGTTCAGCTATCCTTAAAAAATCAGATCCTCAGATCCTCTCCCTTATATTTTTTGAAAATTTCTAAAGGTTAACATATTTAAGCATGTTAATTGTTAAGCCTTTGGAGTACTAAATCAATCAAATAAACATGTTAGCCCCTATAAAATTAATCCTAATTGCACTAATGTATTCAACTGATCAGCCCTCCCAGAAAAAAATTCCTGGCTACGCCACCACTGTGATGAAGACTTTGAAAAAAAAAGCGTGAAGGGAAAAATTGGACAAGGATTTTGTAGGATCTCTTATTATATATGGACCTGCAGCTAAAACATTGATTCCTCCCACTGTGCGCCGCCGCCGTAATTATGGAGAAAGTTTATTAGCGTGCGTTACCCGTCGCCGGAGTGCAGTGGAAAAGCAATTCCCCCCAGACCCGTGTTGGTATAGTTTTGCTAATTCGGTATTGGAATTAAATCTCGAGAGAACTGCTCCGCCGCCGCCGTGTTCGAGATAGATCATTCGAGCGTGTCGATTGACTTTTCGGCACATTGAAACTATTAATCATTCGTCGTAGAGTCACAGAAGTACATTCGCAAAACGTTCTGCCGTATAAAATATGTACGTTATAGGATTTAGTATATTCCGTTCCTGGAACAAAAACGAAACGATTTTAACGCAAAATCGAAATTCAATTTCCTATCAGGCGCTTCGACTGAAATACAATAACATTAAAATATTATAATGTACACTCGGTTTCGATATCGTCCACCACACACATCAAAATATTATTTATTTATTTATTTTCGGGCAAGACCCTTTTTGACATGAACATGTACAGTTTTTAATATTAAATATTCACATTAGATAGTTGAATATATAATACTAGGTAATCTTAACATTAAAGAAAACACCGAAAAGAACTTGACAATATACTTAAATATATGGAAAACAGAGTAATTTAAAATTGAAAATTTGGGTCCGCATTGGCGTTCCTATAAAACATTATGTATTCGCGCAACTATTTGATATTATTCACTTCGTCGTCGGCAACGGCATGTTCGAAAACCGAGTAAGACCTTCTTCTTTCGTCCGTTCGACACGTTAATGCAGTGACGCATCATAAGTATATACCAAGATATTTAGAAACACTGTGTTTTAGAAAATAAAACTTTTAGAATTTCAATTTTTTTAGAATTATTTTTTCTACTTTTTATTCGTATATAAATATTAATGTGTTTTCTGATAATTTTTTTATAATAAAAAGTAAACGTAATAATTATTGTTAATACTTAAGATTATTATCAAATATCTCTCATAAATTCACCTAAATTATAATTAGAATCAACAACTTTTCGTTAACATGTTTGCAATAAATTATTATTCCGTGTTTTATTGTACAATTAAATTCTAAACAAAAAAAAAAAAAAAAAAAAGCTAGGTTATTCACAATTATGTTTGTTTCTTATTATTAGATTCTGAACGAAGTGAAGAAGCTAGTGTTTTTACAATGATGTTTATTTTTTTTTCAGTGTACAACTTTTCGTATGGAAACACTTGTCCAAAAGTTTCGATCAATAACTTTTTGAAACCGGATTTGCCTCTAGATTGTACTTTAAACAGGTCATTTTTTTGAATTTCTCAATTCTTCAATTTTTTTTTTTTTTGGAAAAAACTACCCAAAATTTGACAAAAACGACTCGGAAACTATTATTTTTCATATGAAAATTTAAACATAGATAGAAAATAATACGAGAAAGATTTTGGCGAAAAAAATTTTGAAAATGTGAAAAAAAAATTTTGGACATTCTTCTAACATTTTTTCTTTATATAACTTCCCTCGTTCAGAATCGTTTTATCGGAAGAAATGATTTATCGTTTCTTTAAAATTAAATACACCCGTCAAGAGAATCCCACCCGTCATTCGAAGTATGTCCGGCTTTTTATTTTTATTACTTGTCCAAAAGTCTCGATCAGTAACTTTTTGAAACCGGATTTGCCTCTTCATGTTGGTTCTTTAAGACGTTCGTTTTTTGAATTTCTCAATTCATCAATTTTTTTTTTTTCTTTCAGGGTGGGGACTACCGAAAATTTGACAAAAAACACTCGGAAACCATCTCGTTTTGATCCAAACTTTATGAAAAATTAAACATATTTTATATTTTAAAACGCCATCATTAACGTTTCACAGATTTTCTAAAATTTTCATATTCTAAAACAAAGATTTTCTATAAATCGTGTCGTTCTAAAATTCGGCATTCTAAAACTTGATTTTCGAATACGTGCACCTAAAATCATACGGGCCAGAGGAGGGGGGGAGTAACGGATTACAAAAAATGTGCGAAACGTTTTCACGGTACGCCGTGGAAACCGTGTTAAACGAGAAAACAAAACAAAAAGTTTGTCGAAAAAATATTACGAATCTCGAGTCGAAAATCGAAAAATAATTAACGTGAGGACATTTTTTTGATAATAATCGTTAATTTATTTGATGACACGTACCTGTTCGTTTTTTTCGTTGTTTACATTTAACGCGAAATACAAAACGAATTTATGTTAATTAGTGTCGTATTATTTATTGTTATATAAATATATAATATATTAACGCGATATGAATAATGAATAATGAGCAACTAAAAAGATAATAATGTTGCCGAAGATAGTGAAATAAAAATTATACATAATATTTTATTCGCAAGATTTCGGTGAAATGATTTATTACAGCTCTGATAACGTCGCGTATGCGATACATAAGATTAAAATAAATATATATATTGTATAAATAAGTTACTTTTTTATATATATAAAAAAAAGAAGCAATAGAATAATATATTAAACCAATAAAGTAAAATAAAAAATTTGTTCTCAATCGCGTGTCTACAGTGAAATAGACTACCATCAAACCTAACAATACTCTACCAAGGATTTCCTATATTTTATTTATTTTTTGACTTGTCAATAACAATATATATATATAAAGAAAATAGAAACTGTAAGAGTAGAGTAAAAAAAAAAAAAGTGTGTACTTCGCTCGTCGGGGTGTTCTTCGCACGTGAGGTGAGATACTCTTGACGGGTGTATTGAATTTTTAATGAAATATTCTCGTAACTATTTTTAGTGGTTGGTGAAAATTTCAAATCCCTAGCTGCATTATTTTAGAAGTTATGTCAAAATGTAATTTTCAATTTTACGAAAATCGTGGTAATTGCATATTTTGCCGTTTGTTGTCTATTTTTTTTTTCAGTTTTTTCGCATTTTCAAAAAAAATATTGAGAAATTTGAAAAATGACCTCTTTAAAGTACCATTTAGGTTTGATTTTGGATGTTTAAAGTTACTGATCGAAACATTCGGACAAGTATTTCTATTCGAAAAAGTGTTTACAGTGATAGAAAACTATAATAATAAAAAAATAAACATCACATTGTAAAAAACACTAGCTTCTTCACTTCGTCCGGAATCTAAAATCGTGCATCACAATCGATTTCAATATCGATTGAACTCGTTTTTGAAAGATACTTCTATTAAAATGAAACGGATTAAATTTATGGGCGGTACTCTTTTCGTCCAAAAATGACCTTCCTCTTTTCGCCCACGTCCTCTTTTCGACCAAGTATGACAAAATAGTTTCCTCTTTTCGCCCACGGTTTCATGTTCCACATTTTGAAAAGCACTGTCTCTCAAGTAACTACACTCAAAACGAAGACAAAATACAACAGTACAGTAGAGGAGGTGGTATAAGTCGGTATGAATTTCTTAAATCAATATCATTCAACTATACAAAAAATTTATCTTTAAATTCAAACTAAATCTTAATCCATGACATAACATTTTTTTTAACGACGTCATAACAACAAATGACAAATACAATATGTCTATTTTATATTATATGATAATTATTTTAATGTGCACAAACACAAATACATTTTTGGAGAGTAAGAAAAGCCTCCTCCTGGTGGTATTCTCTGGATAATTCTAAATGGTTTTACAAAACTAACTTACACAAATATATAATTTAAATATGACATGTGTTAGACATAAATAATTTAAAGTAAGTGTTTCTCAAAGTGTGCGTTATAAAAATGTAGGCGGAAAAAATGCAATTATTTTTAGGCGAAAAGAGGAAACAATTTTATCATACTTGGTCGAAAAGAAGACGTGGGCGAAAAGAAGAATGTCATTTTTGGGCGAAAGGAGTTACGCCCAAATTTATTGACTATATAATATATGGTCTAAAACGATAATTATTTATGACGATAGGGTCGATTTCGTAAAATACCACCTACGTATTTTACCCGATACGCGTACGCTCGTTTATTCTATATAAGCAGGTGTTGAGCGTATATATAATAAGATAAATGTATTATCTGTTATCCGTGCATAGATGGAATGAAAAATGAACTGAAACACATTGGATGAAATGTAATAGGAGGTAAAATATGCAAAACATGTGCAAAAGTATCGAAAATATGTATAAAAAAAAAAACTGAATACGAAAAAATATATTGAATTACATATTATATTTTGAACGAAGTGAAGAAGCTAGTGTTTATTTATATTTTTTTTCTTCTTTTCTTTGTTTTTTTTTTTTTTTTCTGTAAACACTTTTTCATATGTAACTTTTTAATGCCAGAATTGCTTCTAGTTGGTTCTTTAAAGAGTTTGTTATTTGAATTTCTCAATTCTTCAATTTCTTTTTTTAGAAAAAACTACCCAAAATTTGACAAAAATGACTCGAAAACCATTATTTTTTGATACAAACTTTATGAATATTTATACATAGATAGACAATAATATGAGAAATATTTTAGCGCGAGAAATATTTAAAAATGTGAAAAATAAATTTTGGAAATTTTTCTATTTTTTTTTTCATCATTTAATTTTTTTCCCCCTTTTATATATTAGATAAAAAAAAAAAAAGTAATGCAAAATAAAGGCAAGAAAGCCGGTCATACTTCGCACCACGGATATTCTTCGCGCTCTTCGGGTCAGATACTCTTGGTGAGTGTGTTGAAAATGATCAATGAATTATTGATCTTTATATTATTAACTTCTTTCGTTCAGAATCGTCTTATCGAAGAAATGATTTATCGTTTCTTTGAAATTCCACAAACCCACCAAGAGTATCTGACGCGAGGAGCGAAGAATATCCGTGGTGCGAATCTTTTTACGAATATTTTGTTTAAATAATCTGACTTAAAAATTCGCATTATAATAGATAATAATTAATAAATAAAAAACAAAAACGTGTTTAACTAATCTTATTTGTAAATAAAATAAATTTGTAGAACTTAACTTTTGAATATAATGCTGAATAATACATACAAAATTAATATTTTTTTAAACAGAAAAATTTCTATGAGTCAAAAAAAAATTTTTAATTTTCATAAATATTGGAACACTCACATTTATTTATTTTTTTTTTCGTATTATTAAATTTTATATTTTTCTATTCAAATTACGTTTTATGAGATACATTTTATAAAAAGTAAATTCATATGTACAAAAAATAATGTATAAAGTATATGTATAAAATTACCATAATATGCATAATTTGCAAAAAAAAAACACAATTTTACTTTGACTGAGTTATGGAACATAATGTTTTAGCTCTTTTCTAGCTATAAATAAATACAAAAAACAAAAAAATTTGCGATTTCTATAACTTCTCATTTTTAGTTATATATATATATATAGGTACCAAATTGATAAACCAATACTTACGCATTCTACATTATATTTTCGTAATTTACTTTATTTTATTCTATTCTTAGATACTTAAATATGTATTTTACAAATACATTTTTTCAAATCATCATTTTTTTAATTTAATGCTATGCCATGTATCTAGATTATTATTATTTTACAATAATAATAATTATTATTGACGTCATTCCTCATCGTTAATATTCGTGTCTAAACGTTCAACTAGGAAACTATTCATCACACGTCACTAAATCCATAAACAATAGCGCCATCGTGCACCGTATATTATCGGAAGCAGTATTTTCCATTTTTTATTCTCACTATCATATTTTGACGTGATAGCCGCATTGAAAAAAAATAATAAAATCATAATTTCCTTCTTAATTATATGAATATTTAATTTAATGGGTTTGATTATAAGAATTTGAAACGGATTTTGGAAAAAAAAAACGATTGCCCCATTGATTTTACATTTATCACGTGTTCATTTAATGACATAATGTTACACAGCTTTTTTTTTTTAGTTTTTAAACATAACGTTTATGGTATTCCATCACTAGTAGTCCGTTGGTAGTAATCAAGAAAATATTTTTATTCTCTGGTCGTGGAAAGGGGAAAAAAAACTTTACACTACTCTGGACGGAACGGGATTGGAGGGGGAGAGGAAAAAGAAAGACTGGTGAATGGTTTTCCTTTTTACTTCTTTTTTTCCCCCGCCATAACTAGGAACATTTGAAAACATCTATCTTAACTGCTGACACGTCGCAGAAGGAAGAAGAGAAAAGAATTTTTCTCTCGCTAGAGTGGGGAGGGGGGAAAAAACCTCGACGACCATTTAGAGGTAGATTTGCATACAGATAATGCAAACCAGACGAAATACCGTAAGGTCCATCGTTTCTCGCTCGAATAACGATTTTAACGACGACGGCGTGAAGGTTGTTAAAATTTATTTTTCAAATAAGTACCAATCGGACGGGAGGGGGGGGGGTTGCAGCACGTAGTTCCCGCGCGGTGAAACAACGAAGTGTTTGTAAATAGTGCGATTTTAAAAAAAAATCACCGGACATACTTCGCACGACGGGTGGGGTTCTCTTGACGGGTGTATGGAATTTTAAAGAAACGATAAATCATTTCTTCCGATAAAACGATTCTGAACGAGGGAAGTTAATAATATAAAAAATAAATGAGAAAAAAAAAAGTCCAAAATTTTCTCATTTTCAAAATTTTCTTGCGCCAAAATCCTTCTTATATGATTTTCTATCTATGTTTAAATTTTCATATAGTTCGAATCAAAAAATTATAGTTTCCGGGTCGTTTTTGTCAAATTTTGGATAGTTTTTCCAGAAAAAAAAAAAGAAATGAAGAATTGAGAAATTCAAAAAATGACCTTTTTAAAGTACAATCTAAAGGCAAATCCGGTTTCAAAAAGTTATTGATCGAAACTTTTGGACAAGTATTTCCATAC
>JAIPRM010010302.1:0-13895 GCA_025469315.1 Stegophylla sp. TES_Ste_2020
TTTTTATATTATTAACTTCCCTCGTTCAGAATCGTTTTATTGAAGAAATGATTTATCGTTTCTTTAAAATTAAATACACCCGTCAAGAGAATCCCACCCATCGTGCAAAGTATGTCCGGCTTTTTTAAACTGTTCAAGACTGTTAGACTTAAGTATACTCACACAAGGCTGTATTACATTTTCAGCTCATAATATCAAAAAATTTTTATATGAATAAAACAAATTTAATTCTAAATTCAAAATGCTGTATTCGTCCCAAAATGGGCAAATTCTTTTAAACTATTTGTCGAATTTCTGTTACTATTAAATTTGGAGTAAATACTAAAGTACTAAAATATATTTAATAAAAAGTAATTTTTAATTCAATAAAATTGTTGGTAGTTTTTGAAAAAACCGTTGAGAATATCGAAACATTATTTTCCTAGTACCATAAGTCACAACATCGAAAAATTTTACCAAAAAATATAGTTTACTCATACTGTTCCAAGTACTTGGTTAGTTTTAGAGTAAAACAATTTTTAGCGAGAAAAAATAAATACATATAATTACCATAGTGACATTAATGGGAATTTACCATTTTCCATCATTTTAAATGCAATAATGCGATTTTTATCGAAAAAAAACCATTACACGTGCAATAAAATAAGTAATTTTTTCCAAAAAAAAAAAAATTGAAGAATTGAGAAATTCAAAAAATGACCTCTCTAAAGTACCATCTAGAGGCAAATCCGGTTTAAAAAAGTTGCTTATCGAAACTTTTGGACAAGTGTTTCCATACAAAAATTTGTACATAGAAAAAAAAAATATATATCATTGTAAAAACACCAGCTTCTTCTCTTCGTTCAGAATCTAATATAAAATAATATAATAATAACTCGTAAATAAAATATAACTGACAATTAAACTAGTTTTCGCGTCGCATATAGTATTTTCATGCTACGCTACATTTTCGGTTATTTTTGAATACTCTACTGTTTTTTTTTTTCAAAATTAAAAAAAAAAAAAAAGAAAAAATTAAAAAAATTAAAAAAAATCATCGTGGCGCACCTATGACACGACTGCGAACCTGTACCACCGATCGAGAAACACTGCTCTACTACTACGAGTATAGTTAAATATTGATTACAACATGTGCGATATTTGAAAAAAAAAAAAAAATTGTAAAAAATTACAATAGGTATTTCCCCAATAAATTCGAAGTCCCCGAGGATATACCCGCAGTTAAATTTTCGGGGATTTAACTAGGTGTGAATTAATTTCGACACGTTTTGATGCCACCGCCCACGTTATTATTGTTGTTGTTGTTGTTGTTATTAGTGCGTGTGCGTGTGCTCGCCGAAACCCGCGTAAACGGGTCGATTTCCCTTTTGGGGGCCGCGCGCGCACCGGCAAGCGGACCGCCGCGCCTCCGCCGCTACAGTAGGGGGGGGGGAAACGATCGTGATTTTCCGTCGAGGCGACGACGATACGTGCCGCGAACGGTTCCGGGACCGGAAGCTGGTCGCGCGCGCCGTTTACGCGGATTTTTTTTTTCCTCCAGACGGCTCCCAAAAGTCCTTGACCGAGACGAGCGCTCTCCCGGAGCGCGTGCGACGTGGCCGCGAAGGGCCGTGGATCTTAATTTTTCCTCCCCCTCGAAAACATGACGTAACACACAGATGGTATCACGTGTAGCCGCGGTGGCAGCGTAAACGCGAGGGGGGGGTGGGGTGTATAGTATTTTACTTCCCCTTCCCGCAGTACTAAAGGGAGATTTATGAAATTTTCGTTTGCCTAACGATAAATCGTGGTTTCACTGAGCATTTTGATTGCATCAAAAATAAATTCACCCCTATTCGATTTTATTCATCATGGGACGTCATTCCAGGTCCACAGGTTAGTGGTTACCATCACTGGTATCCTCGGTAGAAAACACCCCCCAAGATTCCAAGTAATTTATTGCTTTAGGGCCTAGAATATAAAAAACTGAGGATCATTCTAGTAATTTACTTTTTATAAATTCAATAATGTCGGTATAGAAACGTCGGTATCACGTTATATTATGTGTGTTTTATATAATTTTCTATTGATCTCTGCAGAAGTACTCTTATTGGTACACAAATATAAATAAGAATATATTCATCATTGTTGGCCACAGTGGCACGATTGGCACGATATATCATACAGTCCCACTAACAATGAATTTTTTTTTTTTCAACTTGTTATTTTAATTATATTTATGACAAATTTTTTCATCGAGAAAATAAAAAAACATATATTTATAAAAACAATAACAACTATAACGTCAATAGATACTATGCATTTTCATGAGTCTTTGTTTTCATTTATTATTTACAAATATATCCACTGCATAGTTTAGGTTAATTTTATACATTCTTATTTTTCTGCCCAATCTATCAATAAGTCACTTAGCGCTAATTTCTTTTGTCGCGTTAAATCATAAATTACACCGTCTACGCGGCACTAAAAAGTCTTTAAATTTGACGAGTGTTATCCGGGAGCGTATAGACGGGAAGAAGGGGGATGTGGGGCTTAGATATTTTTCTCTCAGAATCATAATAATATTATATACTACATGTATCTCATGACTCATGCAAGAACTCGTGGTAAAAAATGTGAGTCGTTTTTGTTTAAATCGAGTGTAATGTATTATGGGGGGGGTGATTTGTTAATATATTAGGACGTTATCCGGGGTTTCTGGTCCCTATAGACAGGGATAGACAACATCTTAAATAAATTTGTATCTTGTACCTACATATTTCTTTGGGTCACTTCAATTATGATAATAATTTAATTTTCTTCTTATTTTGAAAATAACAAAGTAAATTTGTTTGACGGAAATTTTAATATTACTACTAACTACAGACCGTATGTTGGAAAGCCTCGATAAAACACATATTATGGGAGTATTTCCGTACTATAAATTATGTTAGGGGTGTACAAAATTAGAGGTTTGTCCAAGCGAGTTTTCAAAATCTCGAGTCGGTGCTCGAAAAGTACTTTAAGGAGTATTCAAGTAAACACGAATCGGTGGTGGGAGGGCTGTAAAGTGCTGAAGTCGGCTGACGAGGGGGCGGAGAATATACGAACAATGATTTGTCATCATAGAAATGAATACAAAACGTATAACTTGGCGTGGATATCGTGTTTCATTTTTTGATTATTCAAGTTGAAAAAAAAAAGTCGGACTCGTAAAAATGAATATGCAAATTATGTCAGCATCAAACAACAACGGTGCACAAACAATTATTATTATCGTGAAAAACGAATGTGTTGTTTTTTGGAATTAGTAATCCCGTAAGGGTCGCATGTCTCGTGACATAAATCAAATTTCCACCGTCACGAGAGATCGTTAGAAAAACGAATAAAAAAAAAAAAATTCAAATGCATCGAGTTCCGGTCCACGGTCATAAGGACGGGTACCGGCCGTCTGTCCGCCACATATTCGCGTAAAATTACGACTGTGTCCCGACAACAATTATTATTATTATTATTATAGTTCCTACGCGTCGACAACTACACTATGGCATGTCGGTTTCGCTTACATTCCCCCCACGCGGTCACTCGCCTCATGGCACTGCACCGCAACACCAGCAGTATAGGTATTTAATATAATATTATAATGGTCGGTCAATTATTGCTCGTTGTAATATTATTATTAAAAAGATTGCCATTGCTGCAGTGTATGACGCGTTGTGCTAGGTCAGTGTTGATTTAAAAATGAGATAAATTTATCTCATTGTCGCCAATACTACATAATTATAAGTAAACACAAGTAAATTACAAGTACAATATTTTTTTATTTTTTTTTTCAATGTCAATAATAACAAACGTTATTAATTACAGTAATAATAATTAGTCATAAAATCAGTGATAATTTTATTGTTATGTAGGTTTTGTAATGTATTTTTGCAAAATACAACGTTTTTCTAACCATCAATTTTCTTATTTAAGTAAAATTCTGGTATAGTTTTGATTTTTTAAACTGTAAATCTGCATGGAATAAATGTAAAGAATTATCATTTTTTTTTTTTTTTAGCTTAACTTATGTTAAATTATCTTTATCTAGATATATTTTTATCATTTTTGCGCCACACTGATTACTGTTAGGTCAGATTACCCCCTAAAATTTTTCACGTAATACGAGTACTTTAAAATTAACGAAAATTATAATTTCTTAAAATGTAAAATACACAATTCGAAAATCATTTAAGTTGATAATCTTAACTATCTATTTAAAATTATCTTTTATTTTTCCTGTAATACAATTACAAATTTGTTATTGATTAATTTACAATTGAGCGAAAATGCCAAACGTGGCACCAATTACTAATTAGTTACACTGTAATACTTTCTATGGTAAAAATTACGTTTTCATTGAGGTTTGAGTTAATCTAATTAATTTGTATGTAATCTACATGTAAATGCTCCAAGTGTTGCTTGAATTTTTTCGTCTGAAACAAACACGAAATACGCAAAATTAAATATCGACATCAAATTTTTTGAAAAAATTGGATTTCCCATCGAATCCAACTGCACCCGAACTGTATTTGTATCAAATTAATACTTAATAATAAGATCTAATTACTTACAATAATATTATGATCATCATTTACACATTTAATAATCGATTATACAATATCAGTATGTTTTACAATATTGAAAATGTTGCAATAATAATAACTGGCAGAGGCAAATTCACGAGTCACCACAAACACGTGTCAGAGTATTACTTGAGTCTCGAGTGGCGAGAAATGTTTAATATCATTTAATAAGTATCGCTAATTTTAAAATTACACAAACAATTAAAAAAAAAAAAAAGTTTGGAGGAATTTCCAAAAAATTTTTGACACATTTTCAAAAATATTTTTCAAATTATTGTCTATCTATGTTTAAATTTTCATAAAGTTTGAATAAAAAAAAATAATGTTTTCCAAGTCTTTTTAGTCAAATTTTGAGTAGTCATCATCAGTCTCGATCATGAAAAAATATTGAAGATTTGAGAAATTCAAAAAATTTGCTCTCAAAAGCACCGGACTAGAGACAAAATTGGTTTTAAAAAGTTTCTGATCGAGACTATAGGAACAGTTTTTCTATACGAAAAAGTGTTCACAGAAAAAAATATAAAAATAAACATCATTGTAAAAATATTAGCTTCTTCCCTTCATTCAGAATCTAAAATAAAGAATTTCTAGCGTGTTTATCGACTGTTCCATATCATCTGTATCTCACCCTACACGAGTTTCACGTGAATCTTTTGATAAAAAAAGAAATATTAATAATAATAATAATAATAATAATAATAATAACAACGACAATAATAGGGCCCGCGACATGTTCGGTTCAACAATTTCAATTACGTCGTCTCGTATACTTTCGGGCGGTGCACCTTCGGAGGAGTTATTTCGTACGTTTGTCTTGTTTTTTTTTTCTCATTCATATATATATATATTTGAGCAGACTAATCTCTCGCACAACGGTTTCCGAACCGTTTTACTCGCGGGTGTGTGGACACGATACAACGTGTACGACGAGACGGTAATTCCTTTGCGAGCATCCGAACGAGAATTCATCATAACATGTGACGCACGACAGAGCAATATTATGTAGGATAACAGAGCCACGGATGGCGGAAGGGGTGGGGGGGGTTGTGTAAAGACTGGAAAAAGAACCGGGAAGATAATATTATGTCGGTAAAAAAGTAATATACCTACAGCGCGTTCCACGAGGATTTTTCCGTTGCGAGTTAGTAGTATCCGTATAAATATTGCCTTCAAGTACGACTATTTAAAAAACTAATAGAACAACTTTTTTTTTTTTTTTTTTTTTTAGATAAAAAGCATATTAATATTTTTTTGCTTTTCTTTTTTATCAACGATTTCATTTGAATTTTTTCTCTATTTTTTTCAATTTCCACCAACGGTAATCACTATTTTTAATATTTAAATTTTGAGTTTTGAATTTTGGTCAAGACAACATGATATAGTATAATTATTTTAAGTTTAAGCTAGTGGAGTTGTGACGAGTGACAGATATTTTATGTTAATCTTAAAATAGTTTAACAGTATTGTCAAATAACAAATACAATATAGGTGGTACCTCTAATGAAGCTATTAGAAATTAAAATAGCGTTTTAAATTGAATATTATAAATTAAAAGTTAATTGTTTAGGGGTGCATACAAGGTGCACGTTCAGGTCAATGCACAGTGGGCAAAATTATTTTGCGCCCTTAGAAGTATTGATAAATTTTTATGTTTAAATATAAGTAACTTACAAACATTTTTCAGTGATCGCTCCAATAATTATTTGTCGAAAATAATATTATTAAAAAAAAAACGTGCAAACATCATTCTCTTTTCTCGTGTTTCGGGTAGATATATTTCGGATTCAGTTTAATAATGATAACTATTTTTTTATTTATTATTTTTGTAAACATTTGAGTAGAAATATCTGTACGCACAAATATTTTCTAAATAATTTACCACCACCTCAAAACTTTCATCCTGGGCAAATGCTCTTTTTGCCCTTTTTGCACCCTTGCCACTGTTAATTTATGTTTTAAATGTAACTTAAAAACTTACTCCGTTTACGTTTATAATTCTCATATAATTCTCAGATATATCAATAATTCTCTTCCTCTCTCCACACACCCATTCTTCGTACTGTTTTGTATTATATTGTAATAGCATAGTTATGAATTGATACACATAATGAAACAAGTACCTAAAAAAAAAAAAATGTAAAACAAAATATTCAATGGGTTTTTGCAATGCAAATGTTTTATTCAAATCTAAAATACTGATTATTGACTTTTTGTACTATTACGCACGTATATGGCCATCTACCATTTTTAGATAGGATTTTCAATAATTTTCTATGAATCAAAACACCACTGAATTAATAATTATTAAAAGAAAGTTTACTATACGTAAAATAATATTTACTTATAACTAAACAAAAATGCATAGCCTCCACTGCGGTACTCCAGATTTTTAAATGTCTATAAATTCTTTTAATAAATAGGTCGATAAAGTAGATACGTAGATTTCGAATACCCCAAAATATAACATTTAATTTAATTAGTGGTTTATTGCAATCATTGCACAAGGGAAACAATTTGAATGTATTGCATTGCTCTTTGGTATTCTCGTGGGACAACAGTACAATATTGTTCAGTCGTAAATATCACGATTTGAACGTATCTACGTTTGGCACATCCGGTCCGACGAACTACGGGGATAAAATTTCTTTTGAAATTGTTTCCCGAAAACTCATCAAACGGATTCGAATGGGATAAACATCAAACGATTGCTGTTTACACCGCGTTTTAGTCTTGTCGTTTATTGGTTTTCTCGACGGTTATTATCACGTGGCCACTCGTCGAGCAAAGAACCTTCGTCCGACTAAATGATCAATAAACTGCGACAATGAGACATGGGCGTCTCTCTAAACCAATTTTGTGAGGGGTATTAATTCGGTTTTATATTTTGAGAAAAGAGAAGGAGGGAGTTTAAGGTTTTACAATGATGTTCATTTTTTTTTTTTTTTTTTTTTTGGGGGGGGGAGGGGATTCTTAAACGCTTTTGGTGCGTAGAGAAACTTGTCCAAACGTTTCGTGAAAGATCTAAAATCGCCTCAAAATGGTACGCAAAAAATATTGTTTTTTAAAATACCAAATCGGGACTAAAAATATTCCAAATTAGTATAAATTGTACTTTTTGCTCAGAATTATTGTATAAGAACTAATTTGTCGTCTTTTGTTAATAATTCATCACATCCACCGAGAGTATTCAATACGAGGAGTGATTTATACCCATCGTGTGAAGAATTTCGGGCATTTTATAAAAAGTTTTAATATGATTAATTTATGATTTTAAATAATCAAAATTGCTATAAATTATTACAGAAATTTAGTGAGTATTATTTATTTAAATTTCAAAAAAAAAACTCCTAAAATACATGAAAATAAAAGATGTTCGAACGCTTTTTTGACGCCCAAAACAACACTCACGGCTTAGCAGTAGGTATTATATTATCACTGCAGTATTACGAATCGTGGCCAAAAGTTTGATAGCTCATAATATAAACAAATGGTTTGCAGCCACAGTTATCGTCTTAGTTAATAATTTTATAAATTTAAAAATATGTTTCTTAAAATATGATTTTAAAATTTTTCACATGATGCGTATGTTTTTATTTTTTTTAATTCTACTTTTTTTTTTTTTTTTTGATTTTGATTTTGTTCAGAAATAGAAAAAAAAAAGTAACAAAATAATAATCCCACTCATATTGTATTTTGATATGATGATTTTGTTATAGAACTATTATTGTTATATTTGAAAATGCGTTTATTATTTTTTTTTTGATTTTTGTACGGCCTTAGTACAAATTAGTAAAAAAAGAACAATATGGACCACGTGGTTGAAAAGGTCGTTGACCCATGCGATACAACAATGACGAGGGGATAAGTTTTGTAGCTCGCCGGACATTTCCGGTGACAATGAAACTGGCAGACGGCACGAGGGTGAGAGAGTGAGAAAGGTAGTAAACATTTAATTGACCAGACTCGTTATAATTATTGTCTCGCGGGAGTGGATGACAGTCGTGGGGACACTCGATCGGTAAAAGAGAAAAAAGAAAAGAAAAGAAAAGAAGAAAAGACGCGATAGAAAGTTACGCGATAGTAATTCGAAGAATCCGTACTTGGCCCCGCATTATGCGCTCGATTGACGATTTAAATGAACAAGAAAAATAGTATTAAAAGTCGATGTACCCATAAATATGTCAAGGACTAGGTTACGAAAAGCCAGCTTCACACCATGCGTATAAACAGCTATTCCCTGGATGGGATACGTTTGGTGGGTGTGTAGAATTTAAAAAAAAAAAAACGATAAATCAGTTCTTCAATAAATCGTTTCCTTGTAGAACTTCAGTTTATATACAAAAATAATGGTAAGGTTTATAGAAAAGTGTTCGGAAGGATGAAAAAAATCAAATATTAAGAATTTTCTCTCCAAAAATATTCTTTTCATACTATTTTCCATTTTATATTTTAATTTTCAAAAAGTTTAAATTAAAAAAATTCTTAAATGAGTTTATATCAATTTTTGGGAGCTTTTTTACAATTTTAGGATAAACTGTTGATAAATTTAAAATATGATCTCCCAAAATTATTATCTGGAGCCGAATTTTTATTCAAAATTTTGCTGGTAGAAACTGTTAGTTGGACAAGTATTTCTTTATCTTCTTTTTGTTTTTGAAAAAGTGTACACAGAAGAAAAAAATCAACATTACTGTGAAGACATTAGCTTCTTCAGACAATATTGATTATAACGAACAAATTTCCTAGATCATTGCTTAACCCTTATCCAAACTCAAAAATTCTGGCATTTATGAAGGCGCTACACGATTGCGCACTTTTTCTTTCTTTTTTTTTTTTATTTGAACAAACACAACACGATTGCGGATCTTTTATAAAAATCAAGTGCTTATAAGTATTTAGTCAATTATAAAAAATATTCAACTATGACTAAAAAAAAAATATATACTCATAATAATAATTTATAATAATATTGATACTCATCGATAATTTCATATAATTAAAAAAAAAAAAAAAATCTAACAATAAGTTATACATATGATAGTCAAAAATAAATAATATTATAATATGAGATCTATAATTTCATAAAATTCAAAAAATATTTAACAATACGTTATATATATTATAGTCAAATATAAATAATCTCAAAAAATTTGTCATAAAAAGAAAAAAAGAGAAAATGTCATAAAAAAAAAAAAAAAAATGTGAATTATAATAATAAGAAAATAAACTTATAATTGTTTACCATTAAAACTTAGCGAAATAAAAGGTGCGCAATCGCGTTGTGTGTTTTCCAGGTAAAAAGTTAAAAATTGCGCAATCGAGCTGCACCAATTTATGCCGACACACATTCGATTTATTACTGATCACACGCCGATATCGTTCTCGTACTAGGCAATTCACGTGATTTCTCTGCGGCCGAATGTCGGTCACGGTGATACTCGTTTGCGCACAGAATCCAATTTTTTACCCGTAAACCGATGACTCGTTTGCGCACAACGAAAAATGTGATGAATCCTCGAATAAAAATTTTGACCCGAAAAATGACGACTCGTTTGCGTACATCAATTAAATCTCATTTCATATTTAGACTAATATTGTAACTTGCAGTACCAGTTTAATAATCAATGACAAAATATCACATCGATAAATTATTTGTTTTATAATCGACCACGAAATATCATATCAATAAATTTGATTTAATAATCCACGACAAGGAAGAAATTGCATTAAAATTCATGAAATCATATGATAAACGCCTGCTGATACAGACAGCCCTAAACCTGCAAAAACGAGAAGTTTGAAAATAAACATAATATAAAGCATTTAAACACGATTATTATTTTTGGTAGTTTTATGGAGTTTTTGTAAACTTTTGATATAGTTTGTACACAAAAACTAGTTCTACGTTCGTGTTCTTTAAATGCCGGCATTAAAAATTCATGCGAGCAAACGAGTTCTTACGTTTTGGTCTTTTTTTAAGCACAGGTGGTAAAAATTCGTGTGCGCAAACGAGTTGTGCATTTGTACGCAAACGAGTACGCAAACAGTACGTAGATACTGCGGTGCGAGCGGTTCATTGCACCAGGGCCCCCACTCATCAAGTTCTAGTATGGGGCCCATACTTATTACTTAAAACCCCCCCAGATATTTTGGAAGTTGTATAAGGATAATGCATTTGAGGAGAGAGATATAAATCAGACATTTACCTAAACGTATTTAGGTATTTGTCTCCTTCCCCAAAATGTTTATCCTAATTGTCTTAATGATCTAATGTATTTCAGTATAAACGAAAATTTTCAAAAAGAAAAAAAAAATGCTGATAAATAATACAACCTGGAAATATGCAAAATAAAAATTGGAATTGGATTTAAATAGGTGTAATTCAGATTTGTATCTGATCTAGCAATTTTTTATTTGATTCTGTAAAAACATGAAAATGCAGAAATTTTTGAGTCCAACCAAAAGGTTTGGTTTTTTCTATGTTTGAAGTAAATAATACTGTAAAATAAGGGGTACACAGATTTAACTTGCACTAGGGCCCGTCTATTTCAAGCTATGGCACTGGTCGCAAAAGAGGAGCGAATGTACGCAAACGGGTATCACGCGTCGGTTATTGTTGCCGCGGTGGTCAGCCGCAGTGATCCGGACGATACGTCAACAATAACACATTTTATTTTTTTTTTGCTCAATATAGACCATTCAGGTCCTTCGCAGCAACCACCATTTCCCTCCATCTGTCTCTATCCGTGGCTAGTTCTTCGCCATTCAGAATTCCCAGCATCTCCAAGTCCTTATTGACCCTGTCTAACCATCTTTGTCTCGGACGGCCGAGTGGTCTTTTGCTATTCGGCTTCCAACAGGTGACCTCACCGATTGTCTGTTCTCGACCTCGCCATACATGCCCTGCCCAGCTTATCCTTTTGCTTTTCATAGTAGCTATTATATCTGAGTCTTCTAACATGCTTATTACCTCTTTATTCATTCTTCGCTCATATTCTCCCGTGTTTTGATTTCTTCTGAGGCCGAAAATCTGTCGTCATACCTTTCTCTCAAATCTTGCTAGGTTTTGTTCGTCTGTCTTGGTCGTGGCCCAGGTTTCACACGCATATATCGCTATCGGGCGTATCATTTAGTAGTTTAGATCTGATTGATACTAATTTAGATTTTAATATTGTCTTTAATCCGAAGAAGCACTTGTTTATTTTGTTTTGGATTTTCTTGTGGTTACTGCCTGACACGCTCAATTCCACTCCTAGATATTTGAAGTTTCTAACCAGCTCGAATTCCATATCTTTTACTATCAAATTATTATGTCTTTTATTTTTTCGTGACAATATCATGTACTTTGTTTTTCCTTCATTTATAGTTAAGCCCAATTGTTTACTTTCATCCATGAGAGCTTCTACCATACCCTGAAGGTTGCTCTCAGATTCAAATAGTAATACTATGTCATTAGCATATGCTAATAGTTTGATAGTCTTAGATTCTTGTAGTTTGACTCCTATACCGGAGTTCAATACATTTCTAACCACTTCCTCCAACGCAATGTTGAAGAGCATTGGTGAAAGTGCATCTCCCTGTTTCAGTCCTGTGTTGGTCGTGAATGACAACTAATGTGTCAACAATGACACATTAGCTGTTTAAAAACACATTACGGCAGTCGTAGTCGTGGCGCCACGCTCTGTCGCGCTGCCACCGATTGTTTTTAATTCGATTTTCGCAAAAACGAACGGTGTAAAGGCTGCAGAAACGCTCTGGAAACTAATGAAAACGCGGTGTGAACAAATCACTTCACACCGACCGTTAATTGAATTACCTCCGCGCCCGCATTTAACGCGCACGCGGTATTATCGGCTGCTAATTGACACTGAAAGCGAATGGCGCACACAAACACACATCATGGCAGTCGTACCGTGGCTTCAGCAGCAGATATTTAACGTTATAATATTATAGAAATAATAATGATTTTTGCAAAATTGAGTTACGGACTACGACGACGACGTATTCCCGCGGGTGACACGGTCGGGTGAAAAAACGTGCAGGTATATAAATAGAGTGTGTGTGTGTGTGTGTGTGATTAAAAGAGTTTAAATTGAATTAAACGAGTTAATTCGTTCGCGTTGTGCCGCCCACTGTGATAATAATAATAATAATTATGTTCCACTGTATTCCCGACGGTGTACGCGTGAATATTCGTCTGCGTGGAAAAAAAAAAACCCAGCCGTTCGATTGAACTTAAGGGATGCGAGATTTAAAAACGGGACAAAAAAGTTATGATAAATTTAACAACAAACGAAACATATATGTTTGGTAATAAAATGGAACAAATATTATACGGGATGGAAATTGTTTTCTAAAAAAATTCTGTAACAAATTTAAACTATATTTATATAACAAAATAACAAATATATTAATTATTAAAATATTATGTACTTATAATGAAATTGTTATTTATGATTAATTGAGCTCGAGACTATAATATTTAAAGTACGGTGTATTGATTTTTGCTTTATATATTTCTGACAAGTCTATTCATTTTAATAAATATTTACCGACAGGTAAAAGTTAATGAAATTAAAAAAAAAAATTAAAACATTTTCAAATCAGTTATCATATATTTAACGATTGACATGTCTAAATGAGTTTTTTAATTCGCAGAAAATTAATGTAACTGAAAATCTATCGAGGGTCTGATGTATATTTTACATAATGTAAACTCAACCACTGTTTTTTTTTTTTAATTAAACATCATCAAATCAGAATTCACTATGATATTAAAATGTATATTAATTAAAATTTTATCTATAAAATAATATTTCTTATTCAAAAATTTGGTATTTTTAGTTAAAAAATTATTATTTACGGGACATACTGGACAGATATTCCAAAATATTGGATAATTTCATCAATTTGAAACTATTACGGGGACGCTGGGACATTACCACAAAATATGGGATGTTCCTGTATAATATGGGACACATGGCATTCCTATTGAACTTTAACGTCAAATAAGCATTTAAAAACTTAAATTTAAGGGAAAATATTTATTAAAAGAAAAAATAAATAAAATAAAAAATAAATCTTTATCTTAATATTATAAAAAAAATTAAACTTCATTTTCAAGACTGGGGATTTTATGGATTTTCTAAAAAATAAAATGTAAACAATATTTACAAATAGTTGAAAAAAAAAAATTCAATCTTACAGTCATTATTGCATTGAATGATCAAATGTTAAACAACAAATGCAACACGACGAATGTTGGAATATTTTTGTAAACCTTGCAACGAT